>PVJC01009436.1:0-45911 GCA_004026665.1 Murina feae
CTGGGAGCTGCAGGTTAGGGACAGCTGGGAGCTGCAGGTTAGGGACAGCTGGGAGCTGTAGGTTAGGGACATCTGGGAGCTGCAGGTTAGGGACACCTGGGAACTGTAGGTTAGGGACAGCTGGGAGCTGCAGTGAAAACTTACTGGGAGGCAGCGAGGAGGGACGTCTCGGTAGCTGCCGTCCCCCGTCCTGCTGGATAGTAGCAGGACCCTGCACACAGGCTGCACAGGGAACCCCTAGGTCGGCCAGTTTGGCTGCTTTGGGTTTTGTTGTCTGAGAGGATCGTGGTGTCCATTGTCCTTTGTAGCTCATCTGGGAGGCTGTGTAAGTCATGTTTCAGCTCAGATGTCACCTCCTCGGAGAACTCTCGGCACAAAGCAGGCATCCAGTTTTTAACTGCCCCGTGGGAGCTATCAGCAGGACACTCGCTGCCTGTGGTTCTCTAGTTCATGTGCTGGTTTGACTCTTTCTGCCCCTCTTACACTGCAGTGCCAGCTCATGAGGGTGGGAGGGGTTTTGGCTGATGTCTAATACCACAATAACATCTGGCTCAATATATTTTTTTAAAGAATGAGTAAATGAATGAGAATTATAGAATGCTGAAGGAGGAACAGGTTTCTTATTTTTTAAAAATGTACTTTTATTGATTTCAGAGAGGAAGGAAGAGGGGTGAGGGGAAGAGAGATAGAAACATCAATGATGCGAGAAAATCATTGATTGGCTGCCTCCCGCTCTGGGAGTTGAGCCCACAAGCTGGGCATGTGTCCATCCTGAAATTGGATCGTGACTTCATGGTTCATAGATTAACACTCAACCACTGAGCCACACTGGCTGGGCTTATTTTGATTTTTGTTTGATTTTTGGTGGGGGAGAGAAGGGTGATTTCAGTTTGGATATAATGAGTTTTAGAAATATTGAGGTACATTTGTCTAATAAGCCATTAAATATACTCGTCAGAAGTTCAGGGGAAAAATTAATTACAAAACAGACAGCTAATGTTTACCGAGCTTTTCCAGTGTGCCAGGCTCTGTTCTTAGCCTTTTACTGACCTTAGCAAAGTGAAACGGTAGGTTTTGTTGAGGCAAAAGTGGGAACTATTGAATGGGAACGTTCAGAGAGAGGGCATGATAAATAGGGGCAGAATCCTGGGCACCCTCGCGTACAGACATGAACTCAGAAAGAGGCACCTCTCAGAAGCCACCAGAGAGGTGGGGGTGGGGTGGGGCCTCTGGGAGAGTGGTGTCTGGGAATCCAGGGAGCAAGTGAAGGAGGAGAGCTCACAGCATGTCTCAGGTCGGAAAAGTGTCCGTGGGTCCCAGCATCAAAGACATGACATCTGGGAGGAGCTGTTTCAGGAAGCCCTGGGCCAGGGAACGGGGTTAAGGGCTTGAGAGTTTACAGGTGCCACTGGGAGGGTCTGAAAACACAGGAGCGGCAGTGTTACTGCGTGACTCCTGGGGAGGTGGGAGTTGATGGCTCCCGGAGTGTTGTTTCTTTGCTTTCCCACGAGCCTTCTGATTTTCTTGTGCCGTTTTCCCCAGCGGAACAGGAGGCAGGAGAACCTCACCGCTCCTGACTCAGCACCTGTCAGCAAAGGGCAGAGGTTCCTGTGCTTCTTTCGCTAGGATCAGCTGTTAGTTTATATTTCTCCAAGTTACTGTGGCTTCATATGGTTGCACTCTCATTTCTTTCCATGAAGCCGGGAGCTCTGGTTGCATGACAGTCATCTTTGAGAAGTAGTCAGACCACCAGCAGTTGAAATGACTCAGCAATATTGACAACTGCACACTTAGTGAGGAAACCCGCATTACGTGTATGTCTTAGGAACTTAAGAATTTGCATCAGTCTTAGTTGTTGTTGGTTCCCCCCCGCCCCCAGAATTAGGAATTAGATTTCCAGCTGGCAAAGTAGAAAATACAGTGTTTTTAGGATGTGCTGCGCAACTATAAAGTGTACTTTAGTTTCTTGATACACGGATTCTAAAATTTTTCGAATTGCTTGAGATTTTCTGAATTTATATCTGGTTTTAGTGTGCCCGAAGCCAATGGAGTCAGGTAATATAGAAAATTAAGTATTTTTCTCTTGTTTCGTTGCTTTTGAAAATAAATATCTTTTATTAAAATTTAAAAAATGAGTTGACATTTACTTGAAAAGAGTTTCCTATTATTTTTATCACAGATTCTGGAACCTACGATAAGTCATCTTTTGATAATGTGTTTGAAAAAGGGTGAACAAACTATGTGACAGCATGTGAAAAACCTACACAGATCCTTATCTGTAGGGTTTTCTTTTGAAACAAGCCAGTGCCGGCTAAGGTAACAGTTCTGCTGTCAGCAGAGTGAAGCATGTGCAGTCGAGGGGTCTTGCCCAGACCTTGATTCATGCTAAAGCGCAGCCTGGGAGGATGGGGTGGGGAAGGAGGGCCACTCCGGAGAAGCAGAGCTGTCTCAGCTCTCGACAGGCTGGTCTGACGTAGTGCTCAGAATCTCAGCAGCGCCTTTGCCACGGGGCCGATCCAGGCACACTCTGCTCCTCCCAGGGCGAAGCCTCTCAGTGTTTCTCGACTTTTTGTTGTCAGGACTTCTTTATATATTTGTAACGTTTATTGAAGACCTGAAAGCGCTTTTGTTTACATCGGCATATTTTGATTCTATGGGTTATATATTATATACTGATGTTTATCATATCAGAAATTAAAACTCTTAAGAGTTTAACATATAAATTCATTAAAAATACCAGTAAATTCATTAATGCTTACATAAGTGGTATTTTTATGAAAAAAAACTATATTTCAAAAAGTTTAGTGAACACAATGGCGTTGCTGTGCATTTCTGTCAGTCTCATTAATATCTGGCTTGAATTCAGCTAGATTTTCAAATCTGTTTCTGCATCCAGTCAGTCATTTGGAATATTTAATTCCAAGTTTTTAGAGAATGAGATTTTAAAAAGCAAATTGTTTGTTAGTATTTCTAAGGAAATAATTCAGCCTCACGGGCCCCTGAAAGAGTTTCTGGGACCTTGTGGGGGATTCCCTGGATCACAGTTTGAGAACCACTGGGCTAAACTATACATTTCTTGAGGGCAGAGATCATTGCCTTGGTTTCTTTTCTTCTGTTCCTGAGAGACATAAAATATTCATCTAGATTCCTCAAACGTGTTTACTGAGTCAACTTTCCGCTATAAAATCGCGGGAAACGGAACCATCCTGTAAATGAGGACTGAACTTCCTTTGCAGGATGCCTTTCCCCTTAGTTAGTCGTCGAGTAAGAATTAATCATAATCTTTTGACTCAGCAGCCATTGAGGTGCCACTGGCGCTTTTCACTGCGATGACATGGTAGACTGGCTACGAATCAAGAGAAGGCGTTTGGAAAGAAGCAGTCCCTCTTCGGTGCCATGAATTCTAGGAAGTCTCGGAGGTTGCTGGGAGAAGTGAGCTGGACTTGTTTCCTAGAAGCGCGGGAAAGTCCGTGCAAAAGAGTGAGGGCCTGGCTGGCACCTGCGGCCCACTGTGCTCTTCCGGTCGCACTTTCTGCGCCCAGGCGGCGGCAGGTGGCCCGAGAGCCAGCGGGAAGCCGGAGCCCGCTCTCCGAGTCCCAGCATTCCACATGCCCAGTGCTGTGTCAGTGTTCTCCGAACTTACAGTGGGGATATGCAGACTCAGGCTGAAATTACCAGCACTGTTGGTGCCAAGTTTTCAGACTTTTGATAAAATGTAGGTAAACACTATCAAAAGGTATTTAACAACCATGGTAAATTTTGCATAAAACAAATATGTGTACAACGGGCAGTGTTTACATTGGAGCAAATTTACTAGCTACATATGGAAAAACCTTCAGGAATCCAGCGGCATAAAAGCAGTCGCGTTTGCATTTGACTTGCAAAGAAATGGAAGCAAGAACCTTTTAAAAACAGCATGCATTTGTCTGCTTTATCTGAATGAGTGGTGGCATTTTCCAAGTGCTTGCCCCCTGGGCACGTGAGTTACTGTGGTGCATTCTCACTAATAGTCTCTGAACTTCTCTCTCTGTCCTTGTCTTCCGGGCCGTCTGTCGCTGCCTGTAGCGCTTCAGCATGGAAGGGATCTCAAATGTCATTCAGAATGGCCTCCGCCACACCTTTGGAAATTCAGGCGGAGAGAAACAGGTGCTCGGTTATCCTTATTTCCCTCATTCTCTGCTCTCTCCTTCTCTGTGAAGTGAAGGCCCTGAAGGCTGCCATTTTACTAACTTACTAAGACTGTTGCTTACAAGAGAAACACAAGTTTATAATATTTATAGTCTTGAAAATACATAGACGTTTCCTTTAGGAAAAAGCAGTCTAGACTAAATGCATTCTCAGTGCATGTTTTAGAGCTCCATTTTTCACTCTCATCTCTAAACAGATGTTAACATATGCACATAATTAATTGCATGCGTACAATATGTAGTTGTGAAAAATAACTAGAATATGCTACTCTAATTCTAAAAGTTTAAGAAACACGATCTCATTTTTGGGAAAGAGAATCAGGAGTTGGTATCTTTTGGATTAGTGTTCTAGGTCAGAAATATCTATAGTGTATATCTTACCTCTTTTTAAATGATATTCATGTGTTTTTAAGGTATATCATATAGTCTGCCAACTCGCTTGTTTACCAAAGGCATGAAACATTATTTATACAAATCATACATAGATATGAGGGTAGTAATTTGCTTTTTACAAACAAATTTGTATGATGATTTGAAATACCACGAACATGGGGAACATTCTACATTGAGTATGCTTAAGATTATACTTTCCACAATTGGAAATTTTCACCTCAAAAAGCAAGCTTTTCAATTTAGCTCTTAAGTGAAGCAATGCAAGTGCACAGCGTGCACTTTTGTAGGCATTTTACCCAAAGAAGGCATTTGAGCCCAGGGTTTTGCTGGAGATAGTTCTGTATTATTTAGGGAGGGAACTAACCGACATTAAATAATCCTTCACATTGACATTTGCAGCTTATAAAGGGGTTACATGCAGGGAAAGGTGAATTTTTAAATTTATTCTGGTGTTTCTCGCCTCTCTCAAACCCATAAGATGGCAAAATAACTTCCAAACTGATCCAGCACATGGGAGTGGGCAGGAAGGCTGGAAGGCATCGCCAGGTGGCACGCATGCCCAGGCCAGATTCTGGGCGCCTTATCAGGTTTCCTGTCACCTCTGCCATTAGTGAGGCCCCAGGAGGGCACGCCTCCAGCTCTTAGGGTCTTCTTCCAGGAGACGTACTCGGTCATGCAGGTGGGCTTCACCTCGGAGAGGTCTGCACCAAAAAGAGGATGGAACACTAAACAGAGCACACTTCTCTACTTTTCTGAACGTAGGGATCTAGTTATTAAGTAACTTTATCTTGTATTTTTGATTATGAGTGGGGTAAAATCACTCAGAGGCTTAGGAACAGAGCTGGGATGTGGGCAGGGGCTAAATGGTGGCAGGAGCCGAACAGGTAACATGGAAAATGAGTGGATTTCTAAATGAGCCTCTGCGGACTGCACTAAACCGTGCATTTTTTGGTGGAGCGTCCAGAATAAGAGAATCTGGACAGTCATTTTTAAACTGTGCTTTCAAGGGACATAGTTAGAGGACATAACCTGATACTTGAGAGCCATGACACTAGTAAACTAGGCAATTTGTCTCGTTTCAGACATGAATTTTCATTGTCCATTTACCCTTAGGCCATTCTCTTTCACTTTTCTCTTTTCCATTAATACCCTCAAATGTTTATAACTACTTACACAATAATTTAAGATAATAATAATAAACACCTCTTAAAATATTTGGGTAAATGTGTCTTTGTTAGTTTCTAAAAGAAGCTAGTATGCGTTTTTCATGTGACCATTTTATTGAACCAGAAAAAAATGGCCTGAAACAGAATTATTTGACTATTGGGAATTATTTTGTTATGCAGAAGTGTTTACCACTATGCTTTTAGTTAAAATCACTATCTTAAAAATGTGATGAAAATATGCAAGGAGAATGTTAGATAGGACTTCACTTTGAACACTTTGAACAAGCCATCCTCAGACCTACTCCTCTGATATTTTTAGTGACTGAAAGGTGAAAAAATGGGTATTTATGTTGACACTGGGCTTGGATGAAGCAGACAGAGGTGGGGAAAAATGAGCTGCAGCTGAGACATAAGCTACCCGTGTCCGTTACCCACGTAACTCGTGTCATGTTGTAAAATAGACCTCTAGTAACTGTTTCTAATTGTTGCAGATCAGGTAATTCAGATTTAAGTGACACTTGTTTTTTTGTTTTTGTTTTTCTAATTTGGCAGTACTTAACAACAGTTATTCCCTATGAGAAAAAAAATGGACCACCATCTGTTGAAGATCTTCAAATATTGACGAAAAGTGAGTGAAGACCAAACTAAACTGTTACTTACTTTTTGCTGATTCTAAATACTGATTTTAGTGTGCTGGCTACATTGCTGTGGGTATTGTTTGTTCTATTGATTTAGTAAATGATGGATTTCATCCTTTATTCTTTAGAGAATGAAACTACAAATGGTTCTGACATCTAACATAACCCTAAATCTAGAGTTGATTTATGGGTGGTTGTTTTTTTTAAATTTATTTTCTGGCCTCTTAAAATATGTACAACTTGAACTTTTGGGGAAAAAATGTAACTTGATTTTCCATTACCTTTTGTATATTTAAGAACATACCCATTTATCAGTAAGTAAGGTCCTTCATGGATCTTAGGTAAATATCACTGAGTAACTGAATAGGAAAAATTTAGGAGAAGTATGGCTTCCCCCCTTTCTTTTATGAATATAGACCCCTAGACAGTAGTTATAGGTAGACGATAAACTGATAGTGATATTTTAAGAAGGTTCATTCATTAAGCAAACATTTAGTAAAGACCCAGGTTGTGTTCTGGGCACTTGGGATACTTTAGTGAGCAAAGCAGACAAAAATACTTTAAGTCTAACAAAAGTAACTTGTCAGAGTTAACTATACATGGTATCGAGTGCCTATGATAGCCATAAACGAGCCCTGAGTTCTGGTTCTGTTCCTGTCATTTAAAGCAGCGGTCGCCAGCCGGTGGTCCATGAGGTCCCAAAGGTTGGCGACTGCTGGTTTTTGGTGACAGTGAAAAACGAGGCTGAAAATAGTCGCTCCCTTTACCTCACAGTAAATAAGTTAATGTACAGTGTGGGGCAAAAGTAGGTTTACAGTTGTGATTATGCAAAACATACTTTAAAACATTTAATGCTTAGATATGGATAAATCAAGTGATGCCAGCCAGTCTAAAATAAATAATTAAGAGATGAATTGGGTGGACAGCCCTCTAATTCAGGAAGAACTTGGGAAGTTTTGAGTGTCCAAGATCACACAGGGGAATGCTTAATTACAGGGCTGGTCTCTTCATGAACCCAGTCTACTGTACTTTTAATGATGCTGGCTTTTGGGGATTTTATATAGAATAGAAAACATTTAAAATATGATTGAAAGCAGAACTAATGGGCATAGCAGCCCTCTAAGAAGGGACCATAAATACCGCCTAGACGTTAGGAAATACTGAGAGATGCCGCCTTCTCAGGTCAAGGACAAACTTTTACTTGGTCACACCAAAGCCACCAGAATGTCCTTGGGATGATTCTGAGGTGATAACCTGCATTGTTTGACGAGCTTGGAATCTTTGGGTGAACGAACGTGTGCAGGGTGTGTAAGTGCATGTCCAAGTTAATATAGTTACGAGGACAGGAAGGATGACCTTCACTTTGAAAATAAAACAGTGGTCATCTGAGAACTTTGGGAGGACCTGAGCCTCTGCTCCCACCACCCGAAGATGGCAGCCACAGGGAAGCTCTGTGGAGACAGTAATCTCCTGGTAAAAGCTATTGGAGGTGCAGTAATAATCGTTATAAGGATTAGAATAGTAGTAGTGTTAACAACTATGGCTAATGCTCACGCAGCATATATATAATGTGCCAGGCTCTATTCTAAGTCCTCATATCTCATTTAGTAGCTGAACACTCACAACAAGCCTCTGAGACACGTCTGATTACCATTCTCACTTTATAGACGAGGAGCTCGGTGCCCTCCGTGGTTCAGTAACTCCCTCCGAGGCCCATGACTAGGAAGCAGCGGAGTCGGGGTTACAGTTACACTGTATAGAGCTGTCGTGTCTGGAGGAGGACAGGGGGGAGTTCTCCCCAGGGTGCTCTGGAGGACATTGGAGTTGCCAATCACTGCACAAGAGCAGCATTTGTGGGTTTATCTGTACCCGTGTGGTCTAGGCTTGTGTTGCTTTTAACCATTATAATAGTAGCTGTTTTTCCTATTTTGTCTTTGCTTGAGAGACAAAACCCTCAGATTCCCGTTAGGATAAGGCTGATTTACCAGGTTCCTCGGGGGAGGAGGCGGCAGTCTGGCCTCCATTTGGTCTCTTCGTTAAAAGTTCCGAGAAGGCTGGCAGATACGCTCCTTGAGGACAGCTCACTGTTCACTTGTCCGTTTCTCCAGCTGTGGCACCCGCAGCACCAGGTTCCTGCGCTCCGGGCGCACAGACCTGCACCCGATGGGAACCTGCCTTCCAGCCTTTGTGGCGAAGCTGGGCTCCGTGCCAACAGCCGGTTTCTCTTCCCTCCTCCGGTGCTCGCTGAAAGCGGGGAAAACCGTCAGGGAGCTGGCATCCCCTGACCTGAATTCCTGAGCATTCGCAGGTGTATTGCCTTATCCAGAAGAGAATAATTCGAATGAACTGGTTATACCGTAAAGAAGATTCAGGCTAAGTGATAGGAATTAAATTATATTTTGACCCGAATTTCGAATTCTCTTTTCCTTCTCTTTTGTTCCTAGTTCTTCGTGCCATGAAAGAGGACAGTGAAAAGGTTCCGAGCTTGTTAACTGATTATATACTGAAAGGTGAGCTTCACAATGGCCTCTGTACAGTGGTTGGCAAGTTGCAATTAGTCAGTAAATGCATCGTCTTGCTAATAGATTAAAAGTAACTTTCAAAAGCACAACCTTCATTAATTTCATTTGTGCTGGGTGAGGATACACGGCTTAATTATGCTGTCAACATTATAAATTATGGTTACGGAACATTTACCTTTACTTGAGGTCATTTCCACGGCTAAATTATCAACATCAAGGCGGGGAGTGGAAGGAATACTAGTAGTATGGAAATATTGCCATAATTATGGGTAATTAGAGCGTCAGCTGTTGACACTGGGAGGGCTGGAGGAGGTGGCCTCTGCCAGCTTGGGGACAGTAGGAAAAGGATGGGCTAGTAGGATGCATGAAGGAGGGAGCAATCAGGTAAGCATTCCAAAGGACTGTAGCAGGGATTGGTGTACGGGACAGGGAGGGGCGCAGGGAGAAATGAAAGCAATGGACTTGCCTGAACCCAGGACAGTGAAAAGTGAGTCAAATCTTAGGAGCAAGATCAGGACCACACAGGATGGGAATAGTGATGGGGCAGGTGATGGTCGGAGGAGTTAACGAGATCGCCTGCATTGCTCAGGGAAGAGCAAACTTGGGATGGTCAAGAGGGGACAGGAAAACTAATACTTTTCAATGAAATTACGTTTTGAAAAGTAGCAGTTATTCAGGTGTCAGAATTCCAAAGCATCACAAAATGTATCCTGTGGTATTTGGTTCACTTTCAAGAGCAACCTCTTCTGGTAGCTTTTCTTTTTGGGAGCTCTCTCTCTTCTCTGCCAGCTGTTAGCCGAGTGTAAGGAAGGTTGGGATTTCTGAGATGTTAGGTAACCTGATGGGACGTTTCCTCAACCATAGCTTCATGGAGGGAATCTCAGTGGTAGAAACCAGGAGCGCAAAGGGAGTTAGAGTTTCACCTGTAGGAGACGGGGGTTGATGGGGGGCCAGCCAGCCATTCGTTAACAGAGGGTAGAAAAGACATGGTTTTTTCATAAGCCGTTTTTCAATGGCAGGCTTTTTCTTCTTACGTTCTAATGTGACATCGTTTGCTTTTGTGCCGCGCTAGCATTGGTATGAAAGCTGCATTGTTCTGAGGTTTGTTCTTACAGGTGCGGAACAGGAATGAGATGAACAGAAAGACGTCAATTTTTAGTTATCGTGGATGCCCAGAGCCTTGCCATGCAGGGCAGAGAGGAGCTTCTGAGGCATTCTCTAGCTATTTTATCCTCCGACCTCATGGAGGAACTTATGACCCAGAGAACAGTGCTCTGCGGGCAAGTGCTTTCTAATTGCCTCTAAAACCCAGGCTGCCCTGTGAATCTATACCGCGTGCCTCAGGAGAGCAGCACCCAACCCTCCGCTCCCCCCCTCGGGCGCTGGCTCCTCTGAGCCCGGGGCTCTGTCCAGTACCTGCACCGCTGAGCTGCTCGTGCGCGTCTTGGGGTTTTGTCTTGGCAGGACTGGGTGGAATGGAACTGGGGTTCAGATGAAAGTGATGATACTTGTCCAAGAGAATGAAAGGGAGTGGAATGCTCAGGTGCTCAAGTGCACGGGAAGGTGTGGCTATGGGGCCTGTTCCCACCCATCCGGAGGACCCACCGCCAGCTGATGGCTCCTCCCCTCTGGACCAGCAGAACATTTGCCCGGCAGGGGTGTTGCTCCAGGGACAGCTTGTGGTCCCTTTTCTTGGTGGGCTTTCTCTTCTCATGTTAGTTTAACAGCAGTGACCGGGGCTCGGCTGCCTAAATTAAGGTAACTTTGATGTGCAGGGGAGAATTGCAAGGAGGCAGAAAAGTGGCCTCACTTGGCCCGAGGCAGACGGGATGGATGCTGTAGGGGCTACCTGAGCGTCTCCCTCAGCCCAGCCTCACCCCCTGCCACAGCCAACAGCTGTACCAAAGGCTAGAAGAGCAGTTCAGCTGCCTTCGTGCTGATCCCGGACAGGGACCCACGCGTGTGCAGACTGGCACCCGTGGGAGTCCACCGGGAGGCAGTTCGCTTTGCGACAGGCCTCCCGGCACCGGGCTAACACAGGCTTCTCTTTCTGAGGGGCCCCCGAGACGGGGCCGTTTGGCATCTCACTTCTGGGCAGTTGGAACAAATACGTAAGAGAACTTTCATTGTCGGGTGTAGCCTTTTAGAACCTCTTAAAAACTGCTACTGTACACCCTTGCGTTGATGTTTAGTTCTCATTAATGGTGTTTTTTATGTAGATATAAATAAAATGCATATTCTTCTGGTGTCTACAAGATCCGCATTTCCACTGACGTTTCCTTCCTCTCCTTAGTCCTGTGCCCTACATAGGAAGGCCTCTCGCAGGAGCAGCCGCCCGTGGCCTGGAAGCCCACCTCACACAGCAATCCTCCGAGCGCCCCCTCCCTCCTGCTAGCGGAAGCTCAGCAACTTGAACCTGGGTTTGTGACGCAGTATTAACAGACCACGCCTTCACTGACTCTTCGTATTACGAACCAAGAGAAACACAACACTATTTGAATGCTAGGGATTTTTTTGTTGTTGTTAAATATGAACAATTATGAATTCTCCAACTTTTAGAGTCAGGGAGTGTAATATGAACCATGCATGTGCAGTTACGTCTTTTATTAACTGACCATAAGCCCATTTGAGGTTTCATGGCTTTCTAGATAGAAACTACACTAAAGAACAACTTAAAGCAGCGGTTCCGCTGGTGGTCCGTGAGGTCTGAAAGGTTGGCGGCCGCTGGGTTAAAGCATTGAGACTTATGGCACAGCTGTTCCTCAGTGTCGGCAAAACCAACACTGGCTGTTGTCAGAGAACCGTCAGTGTCATTATCACCTACCAGTGTTGTCTGTCCAAAGACAGAAGCTTGCACTTGGCTGTTCTCAGGATGAAATGGGAACATGTGTCATCTTGGTTTAATCCTCAGTGAGAACTGGAACTGTTGGCGATGGTGGTAGAGGTTGCTGCGGCTTTCACCATGGATCAGATTTTAACCATGAAGTTGCCATTTACTTTCATAATCTTGCACTGTTTAACCTTAGATGTTTGCGTTTTGTTTTACGTGTCTTTAGAGAAGTGTCCTTTAAAGGGAGTGTGTTTATCCTTAAGGTGCTCAAGAAACCACAAGCTGCAGCTTTGGCCCTTCCCTGCGGCTGTTCTATCTTCACGCCTGTGTGCCTCCCCAATACTAATTCCAGAAACAGCTGCTCATGGATCCTGCACCAGCCATGAAGCGCTTCTGCCCATTCCAGTCAAGTCAGTGCCCTTTAATAAATGTTGGGAAAAGATGATTGTATGCCCAAGCGCTTCATTTCTATTTTCAGTTTTTGGTGTAGTTTTTAACCAGTTTTCTTCCCTTGCAGTGCTAGATCCTTCCCCTTACTATGCACACATTGTCCATCACTACAGGGCCTGAGCTAGGGCAACCCTGATCGCCGCCTGAGGGTAAGGAGTGTTGAGGGTGGGGGGACGACTTTTGTGGCATGGCACGAGCCCCCGTCTTTGTGCAGTTGCTGAGATAACATGGTGCGGTAAGAGTCTGTGTAGCCGCTTGTGACCTTGGAGGTTGTTAGACTGACAACCTGAGAGCAAGAGGACAGCTTGTCCTTCTACTCCCAAATGTGGAGTCACTGGGAAAGTCACATGCTGTGATTGAAGACGAAAAGTGTTCATTTGTCCAAGAACCAAAGTGCTTGGCTCCTGAAGAACTACGGGACACGCCGAGTGCCTGCCATAGATCTATTTTATTCTTCAGGAAATTATATTTGTTTTTCTTTTACAAGAGCACAACAGGAACCAAAGTAAGAGAGGAATAGATACAGCACTCAGGATAAATCGTATCTTTAAAATAATAATAAAAAATTTACACCTTGTCCTATATCCTGTTAGTATTTTCATAACATGGCCATGATTGAAAAAGCAAGCATTTACAATTTTTTTTTGATAAAGACTTTTTATGCCAGGAATGGATTAATTGTCAACAAAATTTTATAATAATCAGGCTGATGTAAATCTTATTTTGGTAACATCGTAGCATTAACAAATTTATTTTGGAAATAGATAAAAATATTGCCCCTTGATAATAAATCTTTTTCTTTCTTTGATGCAAACAGCTAGAACACCTTTTTCTTTTTTTGATATTCTAAGACAAAGAAAATGGTTAATCTTCAGATTAATAAATTAGGACATTATAATAATAAATTAAAATTTTTTTTAAAGTTCAGCAATCTCTGTCCAAGTATTTACAACAATACTTGAAAGTTCCTTTACAAAACAGAACACATTTTCTTTTCACATTAAGCATACTGGGTATCTGTGTCTTTCACAACAAGCATTTTTAAAAGAAAAAAAAAATCAATGCACAAATGGGTAATTAGTATAAAAGTGCTAAGGGCTGTTTGAAAAGTTAACACTATAGTATACAGTCAGTTATATTGGAGGCAAACTACAACAAACTTCCAGCTTATTATGGACAATATTCCAGTAGTTGTTTCAAACAGTTGTTTGAAGGAAAAAAAAAAAAAACAAAACACAAAAAATCCAGGAGCTGATTAGTGATGCAGATAAACTGCCATCGGTATTTCTGGCCAGTGGAGCGAATTGAAAACCAACTGAAAGCAAATCCAAGTGAGTTAGGAGATTTACTGAAGGAAGACCTTCTCTACAGCAGGTGTGATGTCACGGCCCAAGGCGTGTACGTACACACTCGCCTACACACCTTTCTTCCTGATTAAGAACAAGATTTTGTGTTATTCAAAAATTTGTAAGTGATCAAAAGTATTGATATGGAATGCCTGTTTGTCTTTGTTCTGGTTAAAAATCTCATAAAAATACATTCAACAGGAAAACATAAATTGTATGTGTATAAATATATATGTATGTATATATTATATACACACGCACACAAACTTTTTTTTGAAGCAAAAGATAGTTACATAAATATTCCTATAATTGCTAAAGTTTAAAGAGGCATATTTTTTTTTGAGCTTCAACAAAGGTGCTTGAATAATATACAAGTAAAATGAAGTAGTTTTCTATTTTGTAGAATCAGTATATAATAAGGAAAAAAAAAAATCCCCAGTCTTTTTAAGAAGAAAAGTTCCTTCTTAAGCTAGAGCTTCAACAAAAACTGTGAACAACCAACAATCCAACAGAACAAAGCAACAATGAAGCGTAGCCCTGGGAAACCTGGCGAGCTCCACCCCTCCGGCCGGGTCCTGGGAACAGCTCGGTGCTCACGCCAAGCAAGGACTCTGGGTCCTGTTTACCTGCTGACCCTGCTGGGAACTGGCTGACTGACTTGGAAGAAAACGAAAGCAGCAACGCGTCTAACTGCAGATCCTCAACAACCCGCTTCCGAGAAATGTGGTCCTCGCGCCCCGCTGCCCGGCCGCTGTGACCAGAGGGGAGGAGCTGTGGCTTTAGACCTGGGATGGCTATGGAAAGGTTCTGCCGCACTGCGTGCTGCTCAGGCGGCGGCGGCGGGATCACAAGGCCTTTGGCTTCCTGCTCACTCGGCCCGAGCGCCGCAACCCCGCAGGCTCCGGAGCAACAGGCAGAGCATCCACTGGGCCCCTGAACTGCTGCTGCTTCACGGGACTCTCCCCGAGCCAAGCTGACCAATGTCTTCCCAACACCACCCTCCCACCCCTTCCCCAACCAAACTCGACTGTCCCCGCCCCCAAATATCTCTACCGCTATATTACAAGCAAATATGTCTTAGCAACTTGGAAAACTTTGGTTCTAAGAAAACACTTGGTCAGTCATCTTGAGGAAAAGTGGGAATGCTTGTTCTGCACGCTGCCGCCGACAGAGCCCGTCCCAGTCCGTTCTTAGCGCTGTACATCAAGTCACCATCCAACACAACCCACTAAGCAAGTGCACGAATTCTAGTTTACTTTTAAGAGCAGACTGAGTCGCTTCTGGCTTCTAGGGCCTCATCCGACTTGCCTGCCTTCACACCGTCTGGTAGAACTTGTCTGCCTGTAGATGGTTCTGTTTCTGCATGCTGTAGAAGCCGCTGAACCTGGCGTCCGGCTCCGCAATCCTGAGCATTCTCTGGGCACTGTCCCCCTGGGCGCGGGGTCCTTTCTTGCAGTCCACAGATACCAGCTGATTGCTTAAGGAAGAAGGCTATGTAGTGTGGGGAAGAAAAACCGCAAAGAATTAGCTGCTTTATGGATTCCAAATTAACACAAATTTAGTACCTAACTCAAGTGTGAGAATAGCTTCATAGCACAGTACGCTAATGGGCGGACTCTCGGTGGAGCTTACATCTGTTCTGGTGCCAACTGCCGCTTCGTGAGGGTCCTGACAGACTCTGTATAGGTGAAACGGCAATAAGTGACGCCACATGGAGTGGATGAAGGAACTGAGGCGGGAAAATTGGTGAGGTGAGTGACATGACTAATTTCAAATCCTTGAAGGGCAGACTAGTCCTTACGAGGGTTGGAGGATGAGGGGAAGTTCCAACAGGGAGAGACGAGTCTCATGCTCGGGCTGTACAACACCGTGTCGGTCCCCCATGCCCTGCGGGAGCAGGGCTCCCTTCCCAGCTCTGCAGAGGGGACTGCGCCTGCCCAGTCCCTGCCCCGCGTCCTGACCGAGCATGTGCCCAGCACATTTTTGTCTAAAGAAAATTGGAGGCAGGATAACCATCTAATAAGACTTTCGTTGGGAGGGGTTATCTAGATGGTAAGGTGGGTAAAATAATTATTCAAGGCTGCTTTAAATTCTTAAGGTGGTCTGATTTTTTTTTTCCTTAGGAAAAAACTCAATGTACAAGGTAGAATCAAGGTTGGAAAGCATCACAATTTATTTCCTTTCATGAAAATGAATTGTCTTGCCTTTTAAAATAGGCAGATTTGACAAAAAATATAGGGTGTCCCCCAAAAAATGTATACACACACTTTGAATAATGATAAAAGCAGTGTTCATTAAAATACATTTCATTTTCGAAATGGTGCTATCGGGTGTTAACATGTGTATACGTTTCGTGGGACACTTTGTGTATGTTCGCCCTCAATATGAAACCTGCCTCTCTCCCTCGTCTAGTATTACTTCACGCAGTCTCTTCATCTCTCGCTCCCTCTCCCTCTCTGCTCGCCTCGGACACGTCTCTCTGACCTTTGACTTCTATATGTCCCATAATCGCAAGCTCTCTTCCCGCCTCTCCTGTCACCCCCTCCCTTGATGATTTCTCTCCTATTTCTAAGTTGGCAGATCACGGAGAAATACCAGGTGGTCAGCTTTTAATTCCTTATATAAGGACTTACGAGTCAATCCAGGAGGTTGGGCCAGTACCAGCTATCTGATTACTACAGCTTGACGTGTGTGTCAGGCCATGAAGAGCAAAGTAAAAATTTCACTGGCTAATATAAAACATGTCAAACAATTCAAGGCAATAATAAGCACGCAAGCTTCCTAGTTTGACCACTCTAGAGGCTGAAACGTTCCCAGGACGATACCTTCGTTGGCGTTCGATACCAGCAAAGCAGGGGTATCCACTGTTTCTTCTGGTTGATGAGCAGGAATGCTATGATAATGGAGAGGCCTATCACGACGGGAACCACGACTGCGGCTATGCTGTCCAGCGAGGAATCTCCCGCTGGGTGCCGCCTGTTATCTCCGTAATCTACCTTGAGGTGACCCACGTCTAAGAAAAATAAAAGGATTGCAAGATTTATAATCTACGCTGGGATTTTTAAGAATTATTTTAATTACACTGCAAACAGAAATCAACTTGGTTTTACGGCTAAAACATGATTGAGGTCTAGTGTTGAGTTCTTAGGGATGGATGTAGAAAGTACTCGGGTGAGGAGGTTAATAACTGGGCATGATGATGCTCGCTCTAGCCAGTCAAGAAAACTCTTATCTAGACTTTAAAAAGTGACAAATTCAACTACTGAAAAATATTTTAATAACTTACTGGCTTCTAACATTTTAAAGGAAAAATATTACCTCTGTTTACTTGCAAGTAGGAGATTAGACAACATATATTCTTTGACTTGCTAGGGAAATAGCTAAGACTAATTACTAGAGTAATAGTCAAAATTAAGCTAGAACCAAGAGCTTGGTGTTTTGATCAGTATTATGGTCTACTGAGCTCTGAGCAAGAATGCCTTTTCATAGATTTGCTGAAAAGTCACAGGCCTATCAGATCATTTTCCAGCCTTGTTATTAATGTACTACCCTGAGGACAACTGCTAATTTTGCTTATACGCATGATAGTCTTTCTGCTTTTAATCATCATTCTCACAATGAATAATATAGAGATCACAGGTTAAACATATACCAATCAGGAACACGCTGGAAGTTTCCTTACTTTTATTTCAAATAAACCACTGTAGTCAGTTTGTCTAAATGCATCAAACACCAGGTTAGAGCAAGGACACAATCAGAAGGAGTTGCCCATAAAATGTTCTGTAGACTCAGCTCACATCTTTGTGATATTCAGTGTTTAAAAAATCCATTTTATGAATATGTTTCTTTGTGTATGTGGGGGATAGGAGGAAGAGAACTTTCCTAATCATTTTAGCCGGTGTAGGGAGAATAAAGGAACATTTATCAGCATCAAGAATAATGCCAACGGTAAAAGTAACCGATGAATTCATGCTTTAAATACACAATGAATAAAAGGAATTTTTGGCTTACCACATTTCAAATGATACTGGAAATGGTTTTAGGAATATCTGTCACACAAGATTTTTAAGAAGTAAACTAAGGAAATCTTGGTGAAAGGAACATGAAACTTCACCAGGGTCTGTTTATAAAATTCAGTCCTTCAGTTCTGTTCACATGCTAGCAGCAGGTCATAAAATTTAGCTTTGAGCCTTCCTAGTGGCCAAAGCAAAATGGAAATAGTGCATCATCAAGATTCATAATATCGTCAAGATTCAGGCCAAGCTGTTGATTAGGAGAAGCATAAAATTCCCTGCTACTGACAGGCGAGAAAATTTCTACTATGTACCACATAGATCCTCAACACATTGCAGTGAATAAGGCTGTTTTTATGACCAAAGCCTAGCACCTAGAACAGGATGTGGCACAGACTAAGCACTAGTACCTATTGACTGAATGAGTATAAACAGAATGCTAAAGCGCCTCTCGAGCAATTACACCGGGAGCCAATCACTGTATCCGGGAGGCTGGCTCTCTGGTCATCTGGCTTCATCTTAGCATAACTTAGAATACCTCCTCGTAGAGTAACAGACCATTAATCTCTCAAGCAGTAAATACTGCTTCTTCCAAAACCTATCATAAAAATTGTATAGCAAGGATTTTGAAAATGTCCTTTGTGTAGACAGGAGACAGTACTGAGTCATAGCTAAGAGCAAGTGTATACTATTTGGATCCAGCGATCTGCTTTTACAGAGAAGGCAATATTGACAGAAATGCTGCCTTGCTTTACCACTTAAGAGCTGAAAGAGTAACATCTCTTACAGGTGTACACAGACAGAGCAAGGAAGGTATAAAGAACAGAATAACCCTGGCGAGTGGGAAAGTCAACATGTAATACACTGAGCTCTCCTGGAGTGAGAACTCCCTAGAAGCAGAGGGTAACTTAATGCATGTACATGCTCAGTACGGAACCCAAAGGGACAGTGAATAATTTATAAAGTCTGTTCACACATGCAAATATCAGTGATGGCTTAGAAATCCCACCTGGGCCGGGAATATACTTTGTTCCATCACCACTAAGTTTCTGAACATGTGGGGCCAGATGAGGCAGTTTACCCGGTGGCCTGCAGACTGACTTTATTATTCGGGTGTCTGTCAGACGTGTTCCAGGCAAGCTGACCTTCCCTAGAGCAGTTCTCTGAAGGCAGTTTTAAAAATGCAACAAGCCTAGCAGGAGTGGCTCAGCTGGTTGTACTAAAAGGCTGCCAGTTCGCTTCCTTCAGGGCACTTAACCTGGTTTGCAGATTTGATCCCTGGTCGGGGCACCTACGGAAGGCAGCCGATGGATGTTTCTCACGTCGATGTCTCTCTCTTCCTGTCCCTTCCTCTAAGCATGTCCTCAGGTGAAGATTAAAAAAAAAATTTAAAGTAGATGCTACATAAGACTAGACGGGTAGCAGCAGACTCTGGCGCTTACCTCTGCGAAGATGGACTATGTCATTTTCACTAGGAGTGGGCCACCTGGGAACCTGCACGTCCGTCTCGCCACGACGATTTATCTTCTCAATCGGCACGTTGGTTGGTTCCGGGACATACATTTCTGAAAGACGGGACATTTTTCATAAGAGATGGTGGAGGGGCTACTATTGTTAACTGTTGTCTCCTCAGTCCAAGTGGATGGTGCGTTTAGTTCCATACAACCTGTGAGGACGTGAGAGATCGTTTCTGCACTGACACCATTCCTGTGGAGAGTCCCTGGCTTTGCAGGGGTGGGAACCATGTCTTAAAACCAAGAGCTTTCTCTATCAGGGTCTGACACTCTGCTTTTCATGGCAGATGGTGCTGACTATAGTTTTGTGCAAGCATTGGGTTGGCTGAAATGGAAGGATTGCTTTTACTTTCCATCAGCTAAATACTACACCCGAATAACTGTTGCTCTTCAATCCACGAGTGTTGAATCATTCACACGTCACAGCAAGTGAGAAAATGAAAGTTTTTTCCACTCTTTATGCATTTCTTAGCCATTTCCCCCCAAACTCTCCCTTTTCTATGGGAATGCCCTGCTGTCTCGTTTAAGTCTTAAATGTCTGCTGTGTTGCCACTGGGCCTGGGGTCTTCGGTAAATGCATTTCAGTCAGATGACACTTTGATCAATGATATACGAACAAAACTTTCTGAGAATGCTCCCAAATTTCAAGTCTTTTTCTTTTTTTAAGTCAAAGGAACCAGTGAAAAAAGTCAAAGCTTACCTTGGCTCCTACAAATGTATTTATATATCCTTACCGCATCTGGCTAACAACTACCAGCACAACTTTCTAAAAAGCTCTTTGGCTGATTCAGATAAGATAGAAAGGTTTGCGAGTCCCTAGCTTTTGTAAATGGTGACGTTTTCAGTAAATTCTCGTCTTAATTTCTAGAGCTTTCAAGGGCCCATTGAACCTTTGGAAAGGATGAATGGCTAGGCCCTGCCATGTCTGAGGCCTGATAATTTAAGGAAGGAAGCGGGCGTCTGGGGATGGAGGCCACAGGGACTTGGTTCTCAGGGACAACCGCAGAGGTAAGCGCCAGAGTCCGCTGCTACCCGTCTAGTCTTACGTAGTATCTACTTTAAATTTTTTTTTAAATCTTCACCTGAGGACATGCTTAGAGGAAGGGACAGGAAGAGAGAGACATCGATGTGAGAAACATCCATCCTCTATTTTCAAAACGCAATGATAAAAGTCCCAGTTCATCATGTATGTCCTCTTATAATAAGGCTATTCAGCACTGGTAATACTAAACACTAATAGCATAATTTGGTCCCAATATAAAATACATAAAATACTAAAAGTTAATAATCCTCTCTGCTGAGTGATCACTCTCTATCCCAAAGTTACTGGCTTTTGGAAGTAAACCATAAGGTGAAGCTGGGAAGGAAAAAGTGACAGAGAAGACAGCATCTGCTGAGCTTCCACAGGGAGTTTACCAAGTGCCCGCCAGGAAGAGGAACCCGAGAGGTTAGAGCAAGCTGCAGAGCTCCGGTTGTCCCTGAGAACCAAGTCCCTGTGGCCTCCATCCCCAGATTCCCGCTTCCTTCCTTAAATTATCAGGCCTCAGACATGGCAGGGCCTAGCCATTCATCCTTTCCAAAGGTTCAATGGGCCCTTGAAAGCTCTAGAAATTAAGACGAGAATTTACTAAAAACGTCACCATTTACAGAAGCTAGGGACTCGCAAACCTTTCTATCTTACCTGAATCAGCCGAAGAGCTTACACTCTGAGCTGATTCTCTCTGGTCCTTGTTCGGCAGATCTGGGCTGGGGTGTTGGGGAACTATGTAGCCCACCCACTGAGAAACGCTGAGATACGATGTGTGTGAATATCCTGGAGGGATTTGGGGAGAAAATGAACTTGACATTTACAAGGGATGTTTAAGCGGCACTGCACCCCAGCCCTGCCCTGCCTGGGCAGCACAGCCTTGAACCTTCCTATGCCGACAGGGCCAACCTGTCAGCAGAAAGGCCTAAGGTGAGAGCTGCAGCACAGACCTGGGAATGCCAACAGCGGAGAGCAGGAGGCTCTGCAGAGGCCCTGCGCTGGGACCAGGTGTGTTTCACCTCGGGTTTTCCTGGGTGAGAAGCACCTTTCAAATTCGACCTCCTCCCTGTGGATTTCAAGGGACAGCCTGCCAACAAGAGAGAGGGCTGTGTGCATTCTCCCCACAGGTCCTGAGAAAGGCTCTACCTGGCAAAGGCAGGGAGAGGCAGGAAGAACTGCCTGGTTCTGAACAAGGAGGAGGTCCTCGTGAGCGACGGACTATCTCACTGTGTCCAATATGCATTTCCTGAGCATGTCCTCTGAGGCAGACAGTGGGCTGTGCCTGGGGCATGGCTGCGATCAAGGCCAGTCCTGCCCTCCAGCCTGCCATCCCCACAGCAGCTCTCGCTGTTAGAGTTCCGGGGGCCTCTGTACCAGTCTGCCCACTGAACTCATCCAGCTCCGATTAAAGCCCAGTCACACTCCTTCTCTATTTTAATCACAAAATCCTTAAAGCTCTAGTTTAGGGCCCTCAAGTCGAAGGAGAGAGGGTCCTTTCCCTTTTAAGCAAACTTAAGCAGGAAACTGCCTCTGAGCAGTTTGGCCAAAAAGGATGTATTTTTTCAGGAAAAACAAACTGGAGAAACAAGAAGTGGGGATGCTGCTGCGTTTCCATGCCTAGACCTCGGCCTTAGGGACAAGGCTGCATTCGACCACCTACAACATGTCGCCCTCCCGGCATTTACTACGAGAGCCCTTCCTAGCTGCCGGCCTTGTCAGGGGACAGGCCTCGAAACAGAAAAGCAACATCTGGCCAGGCCTCCCAGGTCCCGGGCACAGGGTTTGAATTACTCCTGCGCTCGGTCAGATGTGACCTGAACCTCAGAGGAACCCAAGATGACCTCCAGGGGTATGTGCTACGTTCAGAGGTACCTGACCAGCTGTGAGAGCCACCTTCCACCTTAACACGTCCTCTTCTGGACCACCCGGGGCTCCGAGCTGAGGGCACCACTTTTTGGAGCTGGAGCCTGAAGTCCACGCCCAGGTTTTCTGCTAACCAGCTGCATGACCCGACAGGTCACTGAGCTCTTCTGTGAGGTGGGACAAGTCCAACCAGCGGACCAGCTCACAGGTTTTGTACTTATACCCAAAGCTGGCAGCGGGGGCAAGTGCTTTGCAAAGGGTGAGGCTTGTTGATACATTCAGAGGACAAAGCAAGGTGGCGGGGGCTCTCCAGACGAGCATGGAAGCCCGCAGGCTCAGTGAGGGGCAGATCAAGGCATGCAGGGGAGAGCAGGGCAGGAGCCGGGCCTTCCTGGCAGGCGACACATCAAACATCAAGTGGCAACAGCCTGACTGCTGGCAAGGTGTGCAGAGCGGTAAGATGGAGAAGTGACTCCTCAACAGCATCAGGTGCAGAAAGGAGAGTTACAGAAATTAAATTCAACCCAACAGTGATTTCTCCCTGAGAAGCCACTGGGGAAAGCTCCGCTGATGAACAAGGGCGTTAGCAGTATCGGCGGCCTCTCCTTTATTAAACCCACCCACCGAGGAGGAGTCTTCCTCTATTCCCACCCCCGTCACCTGGATCCAGGTCCTCAGCGTCGCACACCTGGGATGTCTGCACTGCAAGCCTTGGCCTGTCCCCGCTGCACACACCCTGCGGGGCCCCCCAAGCACCTCTGCCACCATGTCATGCATCTGCTCAAAAACAAGCCTCCCCACAAACGACTCAGGGCACACTCTTCACGTGACAGTGAAGCCACTCACTAGCCCTGTCGGGTCATGCAGCTAGTTAGCACCTCTGCACCGAAAGCCTCTTTGAGGGACGGAGTGTCACACCTGAGGGCTCCCCTCCTTCCTCTCGGCCTGGGGGTCTGGGGCTCTGTGAACATGGCCTTAGCCCACGGGCGCTCCCTGGCCCTCCCACGTGAACCACCGCCGCCTGCCCTCTCCCTGCCCGCCGCTCGCTGTGCTCTCTCCGCAGCCTGGCCCGCATCTGCCTGCGCTCCATCCACTGTCACGCGCCTGCTGCCATCTCTCCCTCCGGCAGCCAGGCTCCGGGAGCACGGGCGGGTCGCCGCTGTGCCCAGTGCCCACACAGTGCGTGTGCACCGCAGGCCCTGAATAGATCTTTGCAGAACAAATACGGTTGTTTCACCACTTATACCATAAAGTGCACGCACATTCCTAAGAAAACGTAAGAAACCTGGGAAACGAAGGTGACACGTACTAGACAAAACAACTCCAATGAGAAATGCACGCTTTTCCTCCTCATTGAAAACACGTAAGGATTTCATGCCCCGCCCCCCCGTACCCTCCATGTGCACGCCGAGCGATGGCGCCTCACAGCAGTGAACCCTGACTCCATCTGTGCCTTAAGGCCGCTGAGACGCCAACATGCCAAGCACCCAGCAGACGGCCCAGAAAGAGTGTGGCCTCCTGACCTGGCAGCATATCCCATCCTCCTTGGGGGACAAAGGGGCCCCCTTAGAGGCGCTGTGAGGGCTGGTGTGCACAGCTCAACAAGAGTGCTGTGTGCAGGACTCGGGGAAACAGCATGTGCCCCCTCGTTGGGCGGGACTCCTGGCCTGCTGGGTGGCCCGGAGCGCGATTCTCTAACAAAACTGCAAGAACACACGGGGCTCTCGGCGGAGATGCCGAGGCTCCTGACTTGCCCGGACCTCATGGGCCTTGGTGAGCCCGCCCGTGGGGTCTGCACTGCCCAGGCTGTCCTGCCAAGGGCGCAGGTCCCATTGCTGGGACCAGGGCAGAGGGGGGAGGAGCGGTTTCCATCCGGGAGACACAGGCATGGAGACTAGCAGGAGGTCTGGGCAGCTGTGGGGGTCTTAGGTCTGAAGCTGGGAGGTGAATGGAGCTTCCGTGAAGGGTGGGAGGGGTGTGGGCAAAGGCAGGCTCGGGGTTGCACACAAGGCCTCACGCATCGGGGAGGAGCCTTGGCGTCTGCTCGGGTTTCACCTGCAATCCATTTACCAGACGAGTGACAGGACGAGGGCTTAGATACCTGGGCATATT
This sequence comes from Murina feae, assembly GCA_004026665.1. NCBI lineage: Eukaryota > Metazoa > Chordata > Mammalia > Chiroptera > Vespertilionidae > Murina > Murina feae. Next base: position 24,062 of record PVJC01009436.1, read on the forward strand.
GGGCAGCAGCTGCCTTCCACGTTGATGGGCTCCACGCAGGGCAGCGGCGGGCAGCTGACGGTGGAGCAGAGGGTCTGGCCCTGCAGGCAGTAGCAGTGCGTGCAGCTGTCTATGTCCCAGCGCTCCTCGTCCGCGTAGGCCTTCCCGCTGAAGTGGCACACCACCCTCTTCGCGATGCTGTCCTCTAGGGGCAAGAACAGGGCACTGTGGAGTGGCTTGAGTGACGAAGCACGGTTATTGCACCCACAGGGAACCGCTCCGTACAATCGCAACAGGCGTTAGGAGTTCCAGAATCCGGGAAACTTTTGTTCCCCCAGACCCCTTCTGCCTCTTCCCTCTGCTCAGGAGACCCTCGGGTGACCAAGGGCCACTGCGGCTACGGCAAGGCGGTCACCATTACAACCGGCCGGGAATGGCACCGCCAGGGGAGGGGTCACCAGACTGTCATCACAAAACACGCACATCCAGTGGCGGGACGGCTGAACACGCCGCACAGAAAAACTAAAGCTGAAAAAGAAGCAGGTAAAGACACGGGTTTTACTGCATCGGGAAATAATTTTTTTTTAAAGTCCAGCTGAGTATGTTTATGGAACTAATTCGAGGGATTCCCACTTTTTGTGCGTCTCTTTTTGTAGATGATTGAGGGGTCCCGGGCCCTCCCAGATGGGCCCCTTCATCCCCAGGGAGGCCGACGGCGTCCTCCTCAGCAGAGCTTCACTTTAAAAACCACCTCATTCATTTCAATCCACTTTTCAGGCATGTGTGGTTTTTGAGAACACTGTACTTTTAAGAGCTATTCTCACGCATGAGAACTTACAGCTGACAATATCCTGCTCCTTTCCCCTCCATTTCCCTCGCCGTTGTCACTTCTCCCTCCCCCTTTCCTTCCGAGTTCCCTGCTCTGACACAACGCCTTCTCCTGGTTTCCTGCACTCACTGACCTCCTGGTGGTCATGCTGCCCTGCCCTAGACCTCGGGCACCGCGGCTCAGGGAGGCCCAGGGAGCAGCACAGCGGAGCTGGCAAATCGCAGGGGCAACACTGGGCAGCCTCGTCACTGGGCAGGCCAGTGACTGGGTGACGTCTCAGAACCTGGGGGAGTTTATGCTCAGATTCCAGGGGCACTTCCATCACCACTGGTCACCAGAACATGGAAAACTACAGGAGTCGGGAACGAAGCTCCTTAGGAGAGGAGCGTCCAGGGCTCAGGGTTCTTTCTAGAAGGCCTCCGGGAAGCTCTCGCAGGGATAATGTTCACCACCCAGACAAAGACGGAGCCCAGGGTGCTTGAGGGTGCACCGAGAGCCGTGCATGCGTGTGGGTCAGGAGCCGCCTCCTCCCAGCAGCCCAGACCCTGAGCAGAGTGCGGAGATGGCGGGAAGCCCCTCTGCAGCCCACGCTCAGAGCTCCGCCTTCGCTGGGGGGTGAGGGGCAGATGGACATGCTCACAGATCTGTCCTCGGTGCCGGCATCCTGTTCTTGCCAAGGACAGCGGCACGGACAACGCCCTGTTCCTATAACATTCTGTGTTTCCGCAGACGCATGTCTCAGTCCCTCAGAGCACAGGAGGGAATCTACCTCAAGTGCTCAAATGCACACTCTCTCTCTTTCTCAACACTCCCCATGTCCCTCTCATACGACTCCTTAAGGTTCAACAAGGGGTATCAAGTAATCACAGAAAGTTCTAGTTTATAAGCAGAAGTCTTTTCCAACATCCACTAAAAACATTTTACTGTATTCGTAAATGTTCCACCGAAGGCTTTCTGGTGCCCTGAATGTTCAGTCTGAAAACTCATTTGGAGGCTTTCAAACCAAATTCATGACAGAAGTGTTTGCTAACACAGAGTCCTTCGAGGAGGCAACTTCATCCAGCTGTCCGCTGCGTACGTGCCAAATGGCCGAGTCAAACCAATTAATGAACCTCATTCTAGTAATATCCTGACCGCCAGCCAACATTTCATTGAGGGCATTTGATTCACCATCAAATCTAGAGTCTTTTAAGCACAGAATTCCTTCTGGAAGAAAGCACTTCTTAAAGCAACACTGCTGATTTCATGCAGCGCTCAGGGGGCCGGCCACAAGCTCTGTGAACCCCAGGACCAGCATTCTCAGAGCTGACCTCCTGGAAGACCGGAGGTCGGCGGAGGCAGGTGGCCAACAAGAGAGACCAGATGGTTCTGGAAGAGGATGTAGGTGCCAAGTCCTGCAGGAGAGAACTGGCATCTGCTGAGCACCCACGGTGCCCAGGCGCTGGGCCGAGAGCTGCACCTGGGTCAGCCTCACGGGAACGACGAAGCAGGTGTGCTTCCCGCTCCAGGAAACTCAGGTGTGTATGTGTGGGGGGGGGGTGTGTGTGACTTAATGTACAGCCAGCGAGCAGCGGCACCCGCACACAGCCAGCTCCATCTGACCGCGAGGCCCACGTGCTCAGCATGGACACTACCTGAGGCTCCTTCTCCTCCCTTCCCCTTCACATGGTCTCCAACAGGCCTGGGCCTCGCTGGGAAAGTGGACGACTGTTTGGCTACCTGGCGTTTTCGGGGGAAGGCCAAGCCAGAGCCACTGTACTGAGTTTTCAAGTAATATGAATGGAAGATTCTTAATTTTGGCAAAACCCTGAAGTTTCTTAACCTTCTCCAGGGTGGCTCCTACATGGTCCAGTTTAGATTAGAGTTGATGAGATTTAGGTTAATAAGGTTTTACAGAACGATGTCCACCTCTGACTACATTTCACCTGAAAGGCAAAGGTCAAAACGGAGGCCTGGACGCACAGAGAGGACGTCGGCCAACTGAGCATCGCGGTGCGCCCTCGTCCCCACACCCTCATGCGTTTCTCTCCTGGATGTACCACCTCCTTCCACGGCTCGTCTGGGTTTACCCCAGAAAGCAGCCAGGAAAGCTTTAGGAGCTACCTCGTTTACAGGGAGACGGGTGGTATCTATGCAATCTCAAGTTTAAATAATACGTTGATAAAGCCGTCGTCCTTGGGGGCGGGGACAGCAGAGTCTAAGGGAAAGCACATATAAAAGCATTTTAAGCACTCGGGCTGGAGAGGGTGTGAAACAGACACACAGGAATAACGACTCAAAGTAATTGGTTTCTATTTGGCTATCGAGTGAGCTGTGCCATTGAACGCTGTTGTATTTGCCACTCCAACTGGGCTGCTCACACAGACGACGGCATGAATTGTATCCTTTGATACCCAACAGTGGCCCCAACGTCCCCTATGACCTGGGCACCGTGCTGAGCAGCTCACATGGGCCAATTCCACTTGATCTCATCAGCCCCAGGGACAGGGTGTAAGTCCAACCCCACACAAAACCGAGGGGCGGGGAGATGGCATCACGTGCCCAAGCTGCAGGGCTGGGCAGTGGCAGGGCTGGGCCAGGCCCTGAAGTGGGATGACCGCAGGAGGGTCCATTCCCGGGCAGGAACCCAGACCACACAACTACTGTTATGCTTCCCACCGCTCGTATCTGTTGGGTCCTAAGGTCTTTGTCTTCAAAGGCACATTACCCTTCAGCTGACTGCATCACACGCCTGGCCCAGGTCTGTCAGGGAATGGAGACCAGGAAGGGGCCACCTCGGACCCACGGTCCTTCTGCGCCAATTTCCATTTACTCTACTTAAGGCCCCTATATCTCCGATGAAGAGGGGAACGCTGCTGGGAAACGAGGTGTGACACCAATAACAAGGCTTATTTTTAAAATAAGCACCACTTGCCCTAACCGGTTTGGCTCGGTGGATAAAGTGTCGGCCTGCGGACTGAATGGTCCCGGGTTCGATTCCGGTCAAGGGCATGTACCTTAGTTGTGGGAACATTCCCAGTGGGGGGGGGGGGAGAGTTGCAGGAGGCAGATGATCAATGTTTCTCTCTCATCGATGTTTCTGAATCTCTGTCCCTCTCCCTTCCTCTCTGTAAAAAAAATCAATAAAATATATTTAAAAATAAAATAAACTAAACACTGCTGCTTGTCTGCTTGCAGTTATATAGCCAGTCAGTGTGGCCCTCTTCTGGGCAGAGCCCACGGCACCGCCCTGGCTGCACACAGCTTCGGAAACGAAGCGACGTCATCTCGCATTGCCTATGACTACAGTAAGAACATGGATGTCTCACAGTGGTGGAGTTCGGAGAATTCAGCGTGGGTTCCCTCTCTCTCTCTCTCTCTCTCTCTCTCTCTCTCTCTCTCTCTCTCTCTCCTCCCCCCCCTCTTTCCCTCCCCCCGCTCTTTCATTTTCCTCGATTCTGCTTGATTGACCAAAGAGGATAAAAAAGTGGCAAGGCCTTGAGATGCTAACTCCTTTCAAGCCGACGTCCCACCTGTTCAAACTTCTCTCTCCAAGATAAGATAAGAAGCCCTAACAGCTATCAGCTGGACGCTGCTTCTCCTCTCAAGCTGTGTCACTAATGGCACTATGAACCCAATGAACACCTGGGAAACCCAGAACCGGGAAATGCGGTGCTTTCTTCCTCTAGAAAGGTCCCGAGAGGCACTGATGGGCGGCCCCGGCTGCTCTGCATCGACCACGAGGAGGGACGCACCTTAGCCCTGGCAAGGAGAGCGTCTCCAGCCCCCCCACTTCCCCCCTTCGTCGAGGAATAGAAAACCTTCGCTCCGCCTGAATCCATGTTATAGCCGGGGTTTCCACTTCTGCCCGGGCACAGCATTGGTGTTGGCGGTGGTGGTCAAGGAGTCAGTCTTGGTGTAGGAGTGACTTCCTGGGAGGAAGTCAAGGCAGCTTTAGAAACGGCATCAGTTCTTTCAAATCTCCAGCGGACTATTTGGATCCCAATGGCCAAGAAACTAAATGCAGCTCCCACTCTCAGAATAAGTCCCAGCGCAAAATACTCCCCGCACAGGGCAGGGGTGGAGGGCGAGCCTTCTGAGCACGTGGTCAGAGGTACTGAGACCGGTGACGCCTCTGCCCTGTGTGATGTGGAAATGCAGGCCCTGCTAAACAACAATACACTTCAATTTGGTTTCTTAAATTTGAGGCTCGAGGGACTAGAAGAAATCATTTAGGCATAAACTAGGACTGGGCCCCACTACAGAGAACATGAGATTAAGAAGAGGGAGTACAGCCCTAACTGGTTTGGCTCAGTGGATAGAGCGTTGGCCTGCGGACTGAAAGGTCCCAAGTTCGGTTCCGGTCAAGGGCATGTACCTTGATTGTGGGCACATCCCAGTAGAGGGTGTGCAGGAGGCAGCTGATCGATGTTTCTCTCTCATCGATGTTTCTCTCTATACCTCTCCCTTCCTCTCTGTAAAAAGAAAATCAACAAAATTTATTTTAAAAAAAGAAGAGGGAGTGCAAAGAGCAGCCACCTCTCCCTAGGGACAATGACTGGGGCAAGAAGAGGGGAAGCACTTTAAGAACTTTAGCTTATAAATGGAACAACGCACATTAAGGTGACCGAGCAGCCATGGCTATTCAAGCTAAGAGTGCGCAGGATGAGGCACACCACCAAAGCTTTATTTAAAAACTAGAGGCCCAACAAATGAAATTTGTGCACTCGGGGAAGGGGGGGGAGCGCAAGGTGTTCCTCAACCCAGCCGGTGCCCTCTCAGTTGGGAGCCCTTGGGGGATGTCTGACTGACAGCTTAGGCCTGCTCCCTGCAGCAATCAGACATCTTTAGCACTGCTGCGGAGCTGGGAGAGGCTCTCGCCAGCACGCTGCGTTCGCAAATTATGAGCCCGGCTTCTGTCTCAGTGGTACTCCCCTTGTGTGAACGCACAGACCACCAGGGGATAGGTCCTGTGTTGAGCGTCTGCCCCCTGGTGGTCAGTGTGCATCATAGCGACTAGCCACTGGTTGTTCTGCCGTTTGGTCCATTTGCATATTAGCCTTTCATTATATGGGATGTCTTCGTCCTTCACATGCTCATCACTGGGATGCTCTGCCCAGGCCTTAGTCCTGCTGAAAAGTAGCAGGTGCTCTATTTAATATGGAAAACCAGACTCTGTCTGATGCCCATCACTCACAGCTGCTGCACACGGTGTCCGGGGAGCTTTGACTATCCACATGGCGCTTGCCGCTCACCAAGTTATTCACCGTGTGGATGACTAGCTTTCACAGCACGTACACCAAGCACAGGACACAGGATGGCATTATCAGTCCCATCTTCCAGGTGAGGAAGCCGAGTCAGGTCGCTGACGTGTAGCTAGAATGTGTCTGGGGTGGGCTCATAACACTTTGGCTCCAAAGTAAGTTCCCTTTCCAACACAAGTTATTCATCTTGAGAAAATATGTTGGGGACACAGCTGTGAGGACTCTTCCAATGAATATGCCAGCAGAACAACACCGTGGCTTGAAAATGTGCTACAGGTAATTCCATGGGTTGTGTGTGTTAAGGGTGCAATTAAATAGTATTTACTCGGTTTGATTCCTGGGCTGAATTAAACACCCAATGATCAACAGATGTTCCAGAGACACTATATACACTTATCTCCAGAAAAAGATACCTAAACAAATAAATCTAAGCAAAAGTGAGCACTGCACAACAGACTGGATAGCGAAGGCAGACACTGCCTCTGTCAAGGAGAAATATTATCAATCATTTGCTAGTTGAAGATCACGATGGTATTATAAGCAATTAGACAAAGCCGTTCACTTCACGAAATTAATCCTCCATCCTATTAATTATGCCTGTGTTACACATTCTACCGAATTAGCACACATAATAGAGGCCTTCACACATCAGAGGGAGGCATTATCACTGCACATTAGCGACTTGATAATTTAGCTGAAAGGAACACAAAACTCATAATTACTCGGCTTTTAAAGGGATCGCCACTTTTCCCTTAGGGAAGAGAAAGGAATACCTCACAGGGTGACAGCAAGCATGCTTCTGTGTAGGGGTTTTATCACCAAAGTCAGACTAAAGGCAGATTTGAGGCATTTAGAGATCTCTGATTGACTAATTAGGGAGGCCATTCACCCACGGAGGAGCTGTGCAGCCATGGGAGGCCAGTGGGGGGAGAGGGCTGGGGGAAGCATGTGAGACCCTGGGAGCAGCTTCTCTGGGTTAGGCAGGAGCTGGGCTCAACCTGAGAAAGCCTAGGACAGGAGACAGGGCCAGGCTGTCCCTGGTGCCGACTGGAGGAGCCAAAGCATGGCTCCCCACCTCTTCCCTATGCTAGGTTACCTCTGACGGCGGACACAGGCTCTGCCACTGTGGCACGGCAACTGCCTGCAGGTGTGCTGGTGCCGTGAGGCTCGGTGCCTTCCGTACAGAGGGGCGCTGCTAAGAGAACAAGTCTGGAGAGAGGGAGGGAGCAAACTGCGGTCAGAAAGTCCCACACCACAGCCAGGAGCTGAACCTGACTTCTTCGCACGCTTGGACACCAGGGGCAAGGAAGGATCCAGGCTAACGCAGTAAGGCGACTTGCCAAATGAGTATGATGATTACAGAAGGGAACGGGTGACTGTTTCAACAATACAACAGGGTGTGAAGCACTACGGTGAACGAGTGAACAGCAGTGCACAGTATGCTCAGCAAGCGTTAAGTGTTCCCGAAATGTCCTCCTGAACATAAGCCACAGGCTCACGTGACACAATTACACCCGTGTCAGGAAGGAGCAGGGGCAGTTGTGGAGGGAGATGTAACAGACACAACATTCCCAGCACACAATTATGAGCATGGATGAACCACCATTTAGTGAACGTGCTTGCAAGTGAACTTAAAACCAAAATCACAATTTGGACCAAGATGTTATTTTCCTCCCTACACTAAAAGAAGAAGGTACAGTCTAAATGATTCAGAAATTGAAACAGGAAATACAAAAGCAAAAAAAAAAAAAAAAAAAAAAAAAAAGCAAGGACACTACATTATGACTTGCAAGCATCTTATCGTATGCTTGAATTTGTTAAACTGGTTTTGTGAGAAAGGGAAGTGATTTACTATCGTCATTTAGAAGCAAACTTAGTAGCTGAGCAACTTGCTAATTACAAATTTATCAAGTAAGTAGCAAAACTCCACAGGAGCTTTTATCTAGACAAGATAATCTGAACATAGGCAAGATTCACCGCTGGATTCTGCCGCTGAGGGAATACGCAATTCCCGGCGCCTGGGCCAGTTTCCTGAGTGTGACCCCAGCGCCCTGGTGGATGCATGAACCCTCCCTCAGAACCGACGCTCTCACGTTTCAGTGTGGTCCCCTCCCACCCCTGGCCCGACACAGTGGCCTAGGCATGCCTTGTATTTAGACCTCACCCAAGGCAGTGCTATTTTCCATAGGAATTTTGGTCAGCCCTTTGAAAAGGTCAGTGGCACTATGCCTTGGTATATTTTTGGCTCCACTTAGGAACTACAAAGCTCACAGGAATTACAGCCAAACCCAAGGTCACAGTCATGAAAAGGTAGGGCAACCGCACGTCCCCATCTGCTTGGGACACTCCTGGTCTGCAGCTGTTGTCCCTTCACACATTATGAATAGACCCCTTTCACTCTCAAAAGCACCCTGGTTTGAAGAATAAATGACAGAGATGGTTAACCTATTAAAAGAGAACCCAGCTTTCAAACATACATTGAAATACTCCCTGACCACAACGCAGAACATTCCTGAGAGCAGAAATTACGTTTTTGGAATATCATTCCATCTCTTGCAGACCAACATGCAGAATAAGACTCAGAGCAAGTGGCCCTCTGCCCAGTGGCCTGAGGCCACAGCCACGGAGGGGGCACAGCCACGGAGGGGGCACAGCCACGGAGGGGGAGCGTCCTGATGAGCTGTGTCATGGCCCACCCGTGGGAACTGCTATAAAGCTCCGCGGCTAGATCTCTCCTCCTCAGCTATCACCCCAAAACACGCAATGACTTGTCTCTAGAAAGCACACAAAAATCTCCAACAAGAGAGGACACAAGCCAGTAATTATGCAGCTCTCCTCCCTGTCCACCTGCTGCTCGGAGTAGAGGGACACACTGTCTCCCGCGTGACTTTATGAGGTTTCCCTGGTACCAAGCAGTAAAGGGGAGCGAGAGCCTTGAAGGAGCGAGGCTGCGCCTCTGTCAGAGCTGCCAGCGATCGGCGCATCGCCTCCCAGGCTTTAGGCAGCACCTGGCTTGTGTCTGGAGGACTGGCTTTGGTACAGATGTCAGGGACTAATAGGCGTGTGTCCTCTGCTCACGAGCTGTGCCCCCCTGGGTCACTGGAAGGTGAGGGCTCTGTGTCCCTAGGCCCGGAAGACGGACAACTGTGCGGCTGAAATGAACCAATGAAGTGTCAGCAGACAGAGGAGATATCGGGGAGGTAAGTGGGTATTTCACAGGTAGTGACCTGAAGGCAGGGGCAAGCTTTATGCAGTGCGTGTGCTATAACGAGACGGGGGATTCCATGGGGAGCACAGGCGGAGAAGGACAGCTGGGGTCTTGGGAAGTCTGAAATGCCAGCAGCCCAACAGGACAGGCCCGTGCGGTACCATCAGGACATCCTGAGGCATTTGATTCCGAGTAAGGCTTAGCTCGGGAGCACATCTTCCACGTCTTCCCCGCCTGACGTGACTACTCTGTGTGGCACAGCAACCAGAAAACCAGATTCCGCCAGCATGAGCGGATCCAGGCACAGGGCTGTCGACACAGACGCAGTGGCCCCGGCCGAGCCGAAGGACTCTGTCTTGGTCTTACCTATGCAGTAGGGACAACACTGGCCCTTTCTCAGAACAGGCCTCTCACAGGACACGGCTGGGCAGGACTCGGAGAAGCAGCTGATGAGGCTGTTCATGCAGACGCAGCTGGTACAGACGTCAGGCTTCCAGGACTCGGCGGCCAGGAACATGGCCCCCTCCTCGTTCCTGCAGTAGCTGGGCTCACTGTCGTTGCGGGAGGGCGAAGGCTGGAGAGGCGCATCTGGAAAAAACGAACAGGAGGTCAGCAGGGAAAGGGAGGTGCTGCAGGCCACCAGTGTCGCTCGGAGAGCACGCTCCGTCACGCGGCTCGTGTGCCATGGTCCTTAAAAACGTCGCAGTCACATCTGGCAAGCGTGGTTCAGTGGTTGAGCGTCAACCCATGAACCAGGAGGTCATGGTTCGATTCCTGGTCAGGGCACATGCCTGGGTTGCATGCAGGAGGCAGCAGATCAAGGATTCTCTCTCATCACGGATTCTCTCTCTTCCTTTCTCCCTGAAATCAATAAAAACATGCATTTTAAAGACTGTCTTTGTCACTAAACAGCTGATTCCAGCAGGGTTTGAATTTTAAGACAAAGAGGCTCTGTTAGTGGCTTGCACAATATCCTCTCCTCCTTCCTTGGATTTTTGGGGGATGGTTAAGGACTTGAGTCACAATGTAACTCCAACAGGACCATCCCTCTCCCTGCTTTCCCAGTATCCCTTGCAACTGGGGGGAGGCGGGTGCCACATCACCTGTTTGCGGCTATTGTGACCTAGTGGCTAGTCAGAGGATTTCTGGGACAGCTCCCACCTCCTTAAAAGAAGGGCGGGTGCGATGCCACTGCCATCCTTCCACATGTTCCTGCCTGGAACGTGAGTGTGTTACCTGCAGCTAAAACATCCTCATCCCACGAGTGAGAGAGGGGCCTCACGTCACTAAGACACCGAGTTAATGCGAATAAACACCTGCCTCCAAACTTCCTGTAGTAAAAGAAGCCTCTGCCTACAGCCATCCTATGCAATCAACAGCAGCCACACAGATTCTCACTGCATCTCCCCCAAGCACCGCTATGCAATATCCCAATGTACACACTCGTGGCTGAAAATGATGGGAGACCCACATCCCTCATCAGTATGCACCCCCAGAGACGTCATAAGCATCTTCCCCTAAAGACTGTGACCAGAAGGTTCCCTGATGCAGTTCCCGCTGGAAATGGACACCAGATATCCCTTTGGGTCCTATCCGCTGAAATTATGGGAAAACTGCAACTTCAAGCAGAAAAACGCCTGGGATGCGACGGGGAAATGTGTGAGTGAGAGTCCTAGACCGGAAGCTCACAGTTCTCGGGCAGAGGAGAAAGCTCTTCTGGCCTCACGGCACGATTCGAGAGGCCACGATGGTGTACCTAGCAACCATCTCTGCGAGCCATGTTCCTCAGTGGATACAGGGTCTGAACGTTAAAGCATTATCATGTGCTCCTGTCAACCAACGTCAGGAACTCAGTGAACCAGAAGCTCTGAATGTCAGTCTCTCCTCCCAGCAGCAAGTGTGGTCTGACCAGGAGAGCCCTCTGAGGCTGGAAGGAAGTCAGCAAATGAAATGGGCCCACACATCTTCTCCTCCACATTTGTAACCGTATCACCTACTCAGTCCCGAAGGCAGGCACAACCCCAAGGCGGCCACTGGGCCCACTGCTCCACCTGTGCCGTGTTCCGCCTCGCTGCACAGCCCACATCCACGTGGCTCAGAGCTGGAGGGGCAGATTACGTTCTCAGCGGCCTTTCTGGGTCAGCCGTGTCTAGGAATAACCTCTTCTTAAGGGACTGACCAATGCCAACTTTTGCTCGGGCTGGAAATTGGGGCAACTCACACTCCAGACCTCACCAGGCTCTGCAAGGGGCCACGAGGTTGCTGTGGGTTAGGGGAGCTTAGGTCCTTCAAGCAATGCCGCACCTCGGCCTGAACACGGAGGAGAGAGTGGGAACAGCCTTCACCTTTGGGCTGCGCCTCTGAGCCAATGAGTCTGGGCCACAGGTTGTGGAGAATTCCTCCATCTCCCTTCCTCTCCCAGCTCCTGCCTTTGTCCCCAGATTTTAACACGTGTGGTAGCAGAGGTACTTCCCACTTCCGCTGAAGGCTCCCAGGTTGTAAGTGCTCCTAATTCTTTCCTTTGGCGGCGATCTTCTCACTTGGTCATTATTTACACAAATGTCTAAGACGGGATTACTGCTCCACGGGCCAGGGGCGGTGCCTGTTGCCATTAACCTGGGGAACCCATGGCGCCATCCAGGCATTCCACAGTATCTGTGAGATGAGTGGTCTAAGTGGACACCGATTCCTGATCACCAATGAAGACACTGCTCCAAGGGTTCTCCACCACGAGGACGGGAATAGTCAGGGCTATGCATGAACACAGAATCCTTGGCAGAGAATTTACATCTGAATAAAATAGGGTAACGGTAGAAGCGTGGGAGGGACTGGGCCATACACATCCTAACGATGGAGTATCTAACGTGAACTACTTCTTATACCAGAAAAGATGCTGCACCCACTAAGCCTCTCACATTACCACGGCTGCTAACTGCACAGAAGATTTTGTACTAAGTCGGCCACACCTCGGCAGCAATAAGTGTGTGGCTATTCCTCCAAGTCCACCCGAGGCAATTCAAACAGAGCATCAACGTGAACCCTGACTGGCCAGAGAGAAGACAGACACTGGATTCCGGCCAGCCCACTAGATGATCCAGTGTAAAAAAAAGTAGTAAAATGCAAGGGTTGCTGTTTTACTGTGCAGAAATGCCCTAAGAATATACATCTAGAAGGCATACGGTAACTGATTTAAGTTGAAAAGATAAAAGATTAAGCAACAACAAAATGAAACTAGCGAGCTGTCTACTTGGTAATTTTCTATATACAAATTAAATACCTTTTGGGGAAAAGTCATATATTCTAGTATTAATTTGGAAAATAGTCATACATTCTAAAGTGTAACTAAAGTGCTACTCTAGTTACAAACCAGTAACTTATGATTAAAATCGTGACAAATCGGATTACATTTGTCCCAGGACCATAAATTTACCTGCTAAGGCCAGATTGTCTGAGAACGAGAAGAAAACAATATTACTCTTTGTACAAGCTTTGCCAGTCGCTTAATTCTTTTGGAGCTTAAGTTATTAATCATCACAGGTGGGAGGGGGCGAGCATTATGTGCATTTCAGTGATTCCCCAAGTACCCTCCCCACCCTTACATACTTCAGAGAATTTTATTGATATTATTCATCAATATCTGCTCTTCTCATTTGTTAAAGACAGAGATGGCTTTTCACATTAGTGAAATCACTTGGAGTAACTGGTGCGGCAGGACTGTCTCCTGCATCTGTGATGTAGGGTTAGAAGGATGAATGGGGGTGTGGGGGCGGGGGGGGGGGGGGAAGGCGATTGTTTCTAAGTCACCTCAGGTACAAGGCATATTACACTCAAGAATATATGGTCTAGAGAGGGGATGGATTTATTTGTTTATTTAAAATTTACCTTTATTGTTCAAAGTCCCCCCCCATGACCCCCTCTTCCCCAGCCCCACCCTTCCCCAGGCCTTCACTGCACTATTGTCTGTGTCCATGGGCTATGCGTACATGCACGTGAGGTCACTGGTTAACCTCTCCCCACCCCTTCCCTCTAAAATCTGTCAGCTGACTTTGCTCATTAGGGTTAGAGGGGATGACTCTAGAAAGCAGGCCGCCAAGTGTTCGTGCCTGGGTTACAGGTGATGGCTTTGGGACCTTCGCACATGGGGCTCAGCCTGCTGGCCCTGCACAGTGACGGTGCCTTCCCCGCAGCCGGCCCCGCCCTGAGCGTCCTGGGACCCCGCGCGGTTACCTGTACACTGTGGGCAGCAGGAGTCCTGGGTCCGAGAGGGGTTCTGGCAGAGCAGCGGCGGGCACACCTCCGTCTCACACATCACCCGCCCGCTGTGGCAGGTGCACTGAGTGCAGGAGTCTATGTTCCACGTTTCTCCTTCCACAAAGTACTCTCCTCCAGGGGCGTGGCAAATGGAGGGGGCGCTGAGCTCCGGCTTCTGCTCCACAAGGTCATCTGGGGGAGGACACAGCATCCAAACACAAGCCGTCATTTGTCAGCAGCCATCCCAACGCTCGGAGAGCCTGGTGCCGAGTGCTCAGAGGAGCAGAGAGGATGAACTGGCTGCGAAATACCTCCCTCTGTTCCTCTCAAGAGAAGAGTGAAGGGATTAGACCATGCACAGAAATTAACATAAGGCAGCAGCGGAAGAGGAAGTTTTAGGACGCCTGAGTTTAAAAATCATGACCGGCCCTGGCAAGGTAGCTCAGTTAATTAGAGCTTCGTTCCAATACTTCAAGGTTACGGGTTCGATCTGCGTCAGGGCACATGGAAGAAGCAACCAACTGGAATGCATCACATAAATATGGGGAACATCAAATGGGTGGTTCTCTCTTGCTCTCTCCCTCCTATCTCTCAAATCAATAAATTAAAAAAAATTAGTAACAGCAACGAGAGGAATCCAACAGGAGCATTCAATTACAGGCGCGAACTCCGACCACAGGAAGAAGAAGTAGGGTCTCAGGGGAGCTCTGTGGACATGGACTGCCTAGAATGACGGTATTTTCATGCCCTGAATGCTCTCTCTACATGTGTTACTTCATTTCTTTACATCGACCTTGTGAGGAAGCCGAGGGTGCAGAGTGTTAAGGGCAGACAAGGGATCAGAACCTCAGTCTACGGCTGGGTCATGGGTAGGCCTCCAGGTTAAACATAATTTCCAACTGCTCCATCCTCTCCATTATCCCTGGGACCGCAAGCACTCTGGTGCTTGGAAATGCATCCTGCTGCTGAGCTGGCCACTCCCCGGCCCAGATCCACTGCCAGCAACCGAGCAGGAATGTTCTGCAGACTCAATGGCCTGGAAACTCTCACCTGAGAATAAACACTTTTTGGGGGAATAGCATCATTAGGAGAGGAGAATGCTCAGAGGCCGGTGATAACTCTGCTTTCTTTCCTGGGAGGAGAGGCGGTTCTGACCCCTTGATGAGGTGATAATGATAGAGAGGGAATTTAATGTTGCAAGTACCTAGGAGGTTCTGGGAGTTGCCTCGAGGTTGTGCTGAGGGAGTGACAAGTGTGAAGACATGAGCTGTATTCGTGTAATCCAAATACAACAAGCATTTCAAGGAGGTGCTGACAGTGTCGAACCCCGCTGAGCGGCAGTCTGCAGACGCAAGGCGAGCTCCCGCCTGGAGCTCAGCAGAGGCCGGGCCCCAGGAGAGCGCCCTGTCTGTGCGGATGCTCGGAGCTGAATCACCAAGAGCTCACAGACTGTCGTTTTCAAAGGGGTGGCCAGCATGAGAGTCCACACTGACGCAATACGGGGTGGGGGCTGAGCTCCAGCTGAGGAGGTCACTCTCCACTCAGCTCCAACTCAAGGGAACTGGCAAGGCTGGAACTCTGAGCGAGCGGACATGGAACGGAACCCTGCCAGCAGCCCAGGCTTATGTTCTTAAGCCACTGGACCCCATAGTGTGGGAGGCAAGGAGAGGAAGGCAAGAATGAAAACTGAGCTGGGGCAGGAGGACAAAAGGCTTTCTCGTGGTTTACAAAGAAAACGGAGCACTGTTCCAAGGGCACTAATAAACTGACGCTGGAAGAGGGCTGTCCTCTCAGGCTCATCTGCTAATAACCCCCTTAGATCTGCGTATATACTATGTACCTCGGGGCACAGCACGCGAGTGGCCACAGAGACGGAGCTGAAGGAGGAACTGTAAGGGAGGGGTGAGAAAGAAAACCACCGAGAAACAGTATCATTGGGTAAGTCTTCCGTCAGAAGGGTTTCAGACTGCTCACGCAGCCCAGAAAGAAAAACAGTCAGCCCTGGAATGGAAGAAGGAAGAAAATATTCTTTGAAGGAGACCATGAAGGCAACCAACCATTCTGGGGCCTCCAGTCAGAAGAATCCATATGTGGCGATCCACTAGGGTGAAGATTCTTGGGAAAAATGTAACTACACATCCACATACAGGGGTAGGCAAAAGTAGGTCTACAATTGTGAGACTGCGAGGGTTTATGCGTGTATTACTTATTAATTACTGTATTATTGATCTGTGTTATGTAAACAAACATCTACCCACCCCCTGTATGTCAATGTGCGTGTGTTTTTATACAGGCACCCACAGCAACTCGGTGTGTGTTTGCATTAGCCCTCTGCAGATCTCTGTAACAGAGGAAATCAGCTCTGGTCCCACTAACTTTGCGTTCTAGCCGAGCATCTGCCCTCAGACGGCCTGCGTTCACACCCGTCGGACTCGCTGGGTGCGTGTCCAGCAGAGACGCAGGCGCGGCCCGCATGCTGCACACTCCTGCCTCTAATGAAGCAAGGGCTCCGCCCTGGAAGGCATCTTTCCTTCCCCAGAGTCGACACGGTTTTGTTTCACCAAATTGCTCGCTGACCTATACTGCAGTGGACTCTTGGTGGTTTTCCCTACTTGACTAGCAGAGCCCGTGTAAAAGGAAACAGTTTTGGGGCAGAGCACACCTGACTGAGCTACGGAGAAAACACATCAAACCGGACAGCCCGGTCCTTTCTGGGGGCAGAAGGGCTGCCTGCACGGGGGGTGGGTGTGCAGGACCTCAGAGCTGCAAGAGAGGCAGGTGTCCCTCTGCCCGCCTCCCAGGGCAGAGAGCATCACCTCCCTCCAGGCTGGTGCACGGACCAGGCCCGGGTTCCCAACGGCACCCTCCGCAGAGGCAGACTTACCCACAGGCAGACACCGGACCAGGGCCGACTAGAGGGGAAATGGCCACGACTCCAAAATCTGGGAAGTACTTTTTAAGAGAAACCTGATGCTCGAATCCCTGCCTTCCCTCCCGGCTGACAGTCTTACTCTGGGTGAGACAGTTCATCTTTATGTGTCTGTTTGACAAGTGAAAAACGGCTAAGTGTGTTTTCCTCTAACTCCAAGTGGCCTGCACTGAGGAAGAAATAATGAACAGAAGCCTGTGTTGAGCTCTTTGGACAAAAGGCGCGAGAGGAAGCATTACGGTAATGATGACTGGTACTGACAACCGTAATTCGGACCCCAGGAGTTAGAATCCCTTCTGCTCTTTTGCTAACTTATCTCGATTAGCGTTACTACGATTTTTTAAATGTTTTGGATGTGCGCTCACTCTGAACTTCTCCATTTGGCAAGCATGCCACATATCCATTTAATTTATCCCCCCCCCCCCCATATCCGTTACTTTAAAAAAGAGCAACAGCTGCGGCCTTTAATAATCCTCTCCACCTCCAATATTACTTCTGTAAATAACAAGCTTTTATGGAACACAATTAACACCAATCTCTCCCAATTAACTAAGACTTCCGCCTTAATCCACGCTCCATAAAATGGAGAGCTGGAACCGAAGAAATGCACAGGCCCACAAGCCTTTACACAAATGTAGTTCCAAGTCCAATGTAACTGAGTGAGCCATCCGAAACCGAGAGAGGGGCGTCAGAGCTTTGGACTCTTCTCCGGCCTCTGGCTGAGCGCTCACAGCACCCGCCGACTCTGTGTCTGTGGTTGACCAGAACCACGGAGTGCTGACCTGTGCTCCAGGCCCTGCCCTGTGCCCTGCATCTCCCCCCACCCTCACCCCCAGAACAGGTGTGATGAGACCTGCTGGGCAGAAATCACTGCGTAGGGAGCGCAGCGGACGGCAGCCGGCTTTTACCTGAGCACGACGGGCAGCACTGTCCCGGGCGGATGGTGGGGCTGCCGCAGGCGGGCACCGGGCAGGTGATGAGCGCGCACATCTCCCGGCCGTTGTGGCAGTAGCATTCCCGGCACCCGTCGTGCCAGCTCTCCTCGTTTTTATGGTGATGGCCGTCCATGGACAGGCACGTGCCGGACAGGGCAGGCGAGGTGGGTGATGCGGGGACCTCTGCACAGACACAAGGCAGCCTCGCTAAGGATGCAGCAACCGCACAGGGCGAACTGCCTGCAGCGTCCTTGCAGGTGATGCTGCCCAGCCACCCAACGCCCGTCTACAAGGACAGTTCACTCAGGGAAAAAGTTTAAGGGAACACGCTCGCAATTTTGGAAAAAAAACACAAAAACAACAACAACAAAAAACAAACAACCAAAGGCCTGCAAGTATATTTCTGTCCTGTTTGTGGGATTACGGGTGAGTTTTACTTCTTTCATTCAACTTCCTCATTTTTAAAAAAATATATTTTATTGATTTCTTACAGAGAGGAAGGGAGAAGGATAGAAGCTAGAAACATCGATGTGGGAGAGACATCGATCAGCTGCCTCCTGCACACCCCCCACTGGGGATGTGCCCACAACCAAGGTACATGCCCTTGACCGGAATCGAACCCGGGGCCCTTTAGTCCACAGACGGATGCTCTATCCACTGAGCCAAACTGGTCAGGGCTCCTCATTTTTCATTCAACAAACAAGCACTGATTTCACAGCAAATGTTGCCCACATGTTTAATACGTGCAGATTGCTCTAGAAGTCACCCAGCGGGGGAATCCCAGGCCCCTGGCAGCTGGTACGGTTGTGGTCAGCAGCAGAATTAAAGCAGGGACTGGATTTTTGTTTATTCTCACCCCTTAAAACACCATTAAGGTGGTAACTGTCCAACTTTGAAAAAACAGAATGGAGGGATCTTTTATTGCTTCATCTGTGGATCATGCCAACAACTAAAACGCAGTGGGGGGCGGGCAAGGGGCTGGAGCTGAGGGAGGGCAGGAATGGTGTCTAGGCGATGCTCAGTGGCTTAGGACTGGCCCTGGGGTGGGAAGGAGTCCCAGACCAAAGGTCCCCGTGAATCACACCTGTAACCACAACAGGCTGGCATGTGCTTATGCAGCAAACGTCTAAATTCTCGTGGAAACCATGAGTGGACTGTTCAGCCACACCCACCTGGGGGGGACCTGCAAAGGGATCTTTTTTGTCTCAACTGTATCCATCCACTGTGGACGGAGGGAGACTATGGAGGTCAAGCTTCTGGCTGAAGCTCTGGGACAAGTCAACCTGACAAGCTGAGCAGCGGTCCCCTCGGTCGGTGGGCCTGCCCTCTGTGCTTGCTTCAGATTCTATTGTGAGCTTTCCCTGTTACGGTGACAGGAAGAGGGTAGTCCCACGGCGAGGGACATCTGTGCCCCAGTAGACGGCAATCACCGAGACGGTGTCACTGCCACGATGCCCGCCTGGCCCTGGCCGCCGAGGGGGGAGGGGTCCCGCGGCCACACCTACCTCTGCACCTGCAGGTGAGACAGCCGCGGCTGTCGTTCTGGAAGCCCAAGGGGCAGGTTTTGCTGCACGGGAGCTCCGGGCACTTCCTGCAGCGGCAGACGTCACAGCCGTGCTTATTCTTCCTGAGTGATTGAAATTTTGTCCGAGGTCAGAGACACCCCCAAGTGTGGAGTGATGCCCCAGCGCTCAGACCGAGGGTCAGGGACGCGAGATCACTACTAAGCAGAGGCCCTGACTTCTGCTCCCAAAAGCTCCCGGAGTGCTGTGCGACCACTCCCACCCAGGCTCAGGCACGCACGTGCTTCTGGGACATCAATGTCAGAACCCCAAGCACAGGGCTGTCCATCTAATCAGGAGCAGCAGCACCAGGGGTGAATGTGCAACTCCGTGACCAGCATGGCGAGGGACACACTGTCGGTCGGGGTTGGAGGCCGGCGGTGGGGGCCAAGGTCCTTCTTTGGCAAGGGCCACAGGCTTCCTCCCATGACCACAGCCCCTGAGAAGTCGAAGCAAAATGGTAACGGGAGATCTACTGTGGACACTCATGGGAGGCGGAAGGCGTGAAGGATCCACTGAGCTGAGACGTGACACACGCTGACTGGGAGTAAGAGCCCTCGGAGACCCTGCAGTCAGTGTGCAGGAACGGCTCTTAGGAAAGAGCACCCATGGGAAGAGGCGCCACCCAGGGGTGTGGCAGAGGCGCGTGCGGGCAAGGAAGAGGTTGAGAAACGTGGTTCTCCCTTAGGAAGCTGGAGCTTAGGCCTAAGTCTGTGCCGGCTGAAAAGATGATACCAAAGCAATGAGTATGTGCTTATCAATATCATCACAGAGTTTAAGTGGAGAGTTTTCTAGGCAAACAATTCTCACCAATAATTCCTTTCTTTTTTTTCTGAAAAAGAGAAGGATTCTGCTTGTTACAGCAGGAGCTCACCCCCTCTGCCTTCTGGCCACTGGCCGCAGGCCTGCGTCCTCTCTCAGGCCCAACATCTCATCTACAGGAGGATTTACCCTAGTCACACCCTTGGGGTTCATTCCAATTAGCCCTAAGTGACAAAGGTGGTGTTTAACTTAAAAAGAAAAAATCCCTGTTCTTTCTCACCTTGGGCCATGCAAGGGGCTCTACAACAAGACAGCCCCCGGGCACCCGTGGTGCACCCCGGCTCACCACTGCCGAAGGGACAATTACACTGCAATTTACTGGGCGAAATGGTCTGCTTGTTTACTTTCACACAGCGAGGACAACAAATTAAATGAATTATTCATACTCATGTCACATACGGTGTCATTTTCAAGGCCTGTCAAGGCTTTAACTGATTTGTCTGCTCACTCACTTACTCATCCACTGCCGGCTGCTCCCTCCCTCCGTTCTATCAGCACTAACATGCAGGAGTGATCACTGGGCAGGTGTAGACCAGGAGCACCAGTGCTGCCCTCATCCCAACACTGCCCTGCGCTCTGTGGCAGGGTTTCCCTTCAGAGGCTGCCCTAGTGAAACAGCTGCTGCTCCGGCTGAAGGGGTACTAATCATCCACGGTGGTCAACTTGGTCCTCCCGGATGTGCTGACCGACAGGAAGACAGAAGGATGTCTCTAATCCTCTAGGATGAAGGCTTGACCTGAGTGTAGCCTTGACCTTGAACTGCCATAACCCTGCACGCCAAGTGGTTGCAGCGACTATGATAACAGCTCTACTCTACATCAGCAGCGAGGCTAAGAAATACCTTGACTATTATTGGTATCAGATTCATACTTTAGGACTAAGAACAACGATTAGTTTACTTGGGGAATTTTTAAGAATAGTGTTCCCAACTCATGCAATTAAATTTAGAATTAAGATTCCTCACCTCCTTGCCAAGCCAGAATTTCCAAGACAAATAATAAAACGATGACGTTAATACGATGGGCAAGATATGAAGGCGCTAAGTCCCTGAGAGGTAGTACTGTATAAATATATCACATTGAAAAGGGAGAAAGACGAAGCAGAAGGGAATCAAGGAAAGATGATAAGGTAACATTCTGAAAGGAAACTTTTAAAGGGACCAACCCCTTGACATAAAGGCAGAAACAGACGCCAAGACAGACACTAAAGAACAAATGTGTCTATCCGTCCCCTCCCCTCCGCCCCGCCCTCGGAATAAGCTGATTTCATGGGGTTTGGCTCAATCAGAAGTCATGATCCTCATGTTCAAGAAAAATCACAAGATCTACTGCTATATAAAAAGTCATTATGAACTGCAGACTAGTACAAAGGTCAGACATGGAGGCATGGCCGGTGCAGGGGCTCGGTTCTGCAGATGGGTTCCTGCCTGCCGGCCTCCAGAACGGGTTAAAGTCATCACTACAGAGTCCAGGGACAGCTGTGAAAGGTACCCACCTGCCAGCCCCGGGACTCACGGCCCTCCCATCCCCTGGGTGTCCGAGGGCCCTGCCCCGGAGAGGTCGCCCGTAACAGGGCCCCGGGCAGCGTCCTCACAAGGACACCTTCATGAAAGGGAAGAGTGAACGTGACTCTCATCTGGGGAGGCCCAGGCTAGCCCTCCTTCCTGATCCACCTGACAACACCCGCACCTACGTCCTGGACTCGTCCCCAGCGATTCGGGCGCAAACACACAAAGCAGCTGACAAACACAGGCACGGACATTTCACCAAGTTCCACACAACTCAGAACAGACCCTCCGCGTTCAGAAATACGTACAGGTATCCGAACGGACAGCTCTTGTCGCACGTGGTGGGCCTGCACTTCTTGGGCCGGGGGCGGCACTGACAGATCTCGCAGCTGTGGGCGTCCGTCAGGAAGCCGAAGGGGCAGTCCAAGGTGCAGCCTCGCAGGAGGCCCCAGCACAGCTCCTCCCCTGCGGAGACACGGCCAGCGGGTTGCTTCCCAAGAGGACGGGGCAGAGCACGCGGCCACCGGCCACTCCCCTGCCTTCCCGCCCTCCACACACACACACACATCCCCCCACACCCCTCCA
>PVJC01009437.1:0-45944 GCA_004026665.1 Murina feae
GCTCTGATTGGCTGGTGGGCGTGGCTGTGAGCAGAGGCTCAGCCAGCCTAGGCAGGCAGTTGCAACAGAAGACTTTGGCTGTTGGCCTCCATCTTGGCTGGGTTAATTTGCATACAGCCGCTCTAATTGGCTGGTGGGCGTGGCTGTGAGCAGAGGCTCAGCCAGCTTAGGCAGGCAGTTGCAACAGAAGCCTTTGGTTTGTGGCTGGGTTAATTTGCATACAGCCACTCTGATTGGCTGGTGGTAATGGTCAAATTTGCATGTTTCTCTTTTATTATATTAGATATGAAGCCAGAAAGCTAGGCCAGAAAGAAAGAAAGAAAATAACCTTTTGCTGAATTGTTCCAATGAAATAAGCACTGTATTGGACGTTAAAACAACATTTCCCATTTAATCTTCCAAAGAACCCCATAAAAAGGGTAAGTTTTCCCTCTCTTAAAAATGGAAAAAAACATGATCAAAGAAGATAAATTTCCAGTCAATTAGGCATAATAGTGGCTCAAAAAATAGTGGCTCAAGTTAACACAAATCGTATAAAATTATATATGATTTTGCCTTTGACATGCATTTGTTCACTTTTAAATCTGGATTTTAAGACTAAATTAGTGTTAATAATGACACACTCAACTTATTGCATGTCATCTACCTACCTATTTACTAATGAGCTACTAGTACCTCTTCTGATTATAACTGTCATGCTTCATGTTATGCTTACTGTAAACCCACTGGCACTTGTTAACCATAACATAACCATAGATGTGTTCTGAAAATCAGTCTGAAATTAAACCTCAAAAATTAGACAAAGTAAATAGGTTAGACAAAGATAAACTGGTTGCTTGGCTGCATAACTTCTCAGAACTTTGAATATTTCAATATTGCTATATATCTCCTAGGAAGCTTTAGAGTACATAACCATGCCAAAATGTATTTAACTAAAAGATTCTAAAAATTTACCCACTAACATCTCACAAGATACTGGTGCTCAACAGACCATAGTTTAGAAAATTCTATCATTAAAAGAGAGAGAGACCAGAAACAAGAAGGAAGCACATAAAATTTGAGAACAAGTTAACACAAATATCAGACTACTAAGGAAAACCTACAAACCAAAGAGCAGCATTTTAATAGAGCCACTTATAAAAATGGCTTTCACAAGCCAATGGCTAGAACTATGCCCAGTTCCTTATATAAACTCAGTGCGTCGTGTTGAATAATGAATAGATAAATATGAGCCAGTTATTCTGTTTCAAGAAAATGCATCACTATTTCTTTTTCTTATTCTACATAAGAACCAAAATTACAGGAAGAAAGGAGGAAGAAGTGATGAGCCACTTCAAAATGTTGGTGTTTCTATTGAAATTATGTTACTTATAAGATAAATTGCCTACCCATTTATTCAATAAATATCTGATGAAATATTAAATCATTAGAAACTCAGAACAAGAAGGGGAAGACTGTCTATAGAAGGGACATTAGTACAGAGCCCAGGAACCAGACCCTTGAGAATAAAGACCACACATACATGTGAACATGCTCATACTCACACCCCGATCTCAAGCTTCGTTTAAGAATTTTTTTCTTCCTCTATCAAGGCAACATTAGAATATTTTAATGATCTACCTTTATGAAACAGAACTTGCTGAAGGTGGGAGAATGTATGTCCTGTGAGGAGAGTGTGATACGGTTTTGAATTATTCAATCATAAATATGTGCTACCTTTATTTGGGGCAGCAAGATTGATAGAAGAGAAATGAAAATGGAAAAGATGGGTGGTCACTTGGTTTGTGAATGATTGATTTTCTAGCATGTTTCTTTTTCTTCATTCCTCTATAAATCTTTTATTCTTTGCCTCCTGCCCTGTTTTCTTCATGACCTATTTGGTTATCTCTGAACTTGGCGTTCCTTGTTTTACTAAAGAAAATGTGGTTCTTAGAGATCTAAGCTATTAGGGAGGGGTAGGGGGAGGGGGCGGAGGGGGATGGAGAGATTGAGCAAAAAGGAAAAAAAAAGAGAGAGAGAGAAAGAATTCATGGACACAGACAGCAATGTGGTGATTGTTGGGAAAGGGGAGGTGAGTGGAGGTGGAAGAGGGTGTGGGGGATAAATGCTGATGAAAAATATAAAATAAGGGGAAAAAAGGAAGGGAAGAAGAAAAGAAAGAAAGATGGAAATAGATAAAAACTATTTCTGGTGAAAGAAATTTTCAGATGAACATTAGACGCAAAAAACTACATGTAGCAAAAAGTTCCAATATGTTTACGTTGTGGAACTCTAAAAACTAGTAGCAGTAAATGTTGCCTCTTCTTCCTCACTTCCTAGGGTCATACAACTGGATGCAGCCCAGAATAGACTCTTGGTAGAATATACCAATTAAAACCAATTTATTTGCTCATATTTCTTATGCACATTTCCCCCTTTTGCTTCAAATACAAAGACCCACTATTCCATCACTTTCTATTTTGAATCACAGCTCCTTGAGTTCTTTTAAGCAGGGTGCCCTAGTTACAACCATTACAGAGAGAAAGGAGGTTAAGAGGGTGTAAGAATGTGAGTGGAAATGCACGGACAAAACAGAAAAGACTTTCCCAGCCGCCGTGAGCTGCTCCATATGTTCCTGCTGTTAGTGGCAGCCCTCAATAGGCGCTCCGTATCTTATAGTCCTGTGTATAAATTTGCTCTGTAAATGAAAATGTTGGCTTGTGCTCCCCTGGTGTTTAAGAAGGTGAGTGATGACCTTGGTGGGAGTATGTTTGTGTAGAAATGTGTCATAAAAGATGATGTCTTGGCCCGCGAAATGCAGTGTTCAGGTTTGGTCATTTGTTAAAAAAAAAAAAAAAAATTCCAGAGTTAAACATAACTAACACATCATGAGAGTAAGGTTCTTGCCAAATGTAACTTTCTTTTAAATCTGAAATGTCAGCTTTCGCCCTGTGTTTTTAAGGAATATTTTTAGCATTTTCCTTTAAAGAGTTTCCCTGCTGATTTGGGTCACTTTTAAGTTACAAGGCAAAGCAATAAACGGTGCACATTTTTCACTGGTTAAGACATTAAAATACTATCAATTGATTATTCCCCGCTCGCACATTTATTGGATAATTATAGAATCAATTCAGTGTGGCATTTGTTATCTGAAACGATTAGGACTTGGCAGGTTTTATCTATTCATTTATACGCTTGTTTTAAGGCTTAAACATTAAGCTATGGATAGTAGTAAAAAGTTGTTTTTAACCATCTTGTTCCTATCATTTGTGTTACTGGTTTTCATTTTATTTGTTAAATAAAGTAAGTGAGTGCATGCCACCTATCCTCAGAGCTCTTTGGCAAATCACATTTTAAAGAAAGCCCCCAAAACAAATATCAAAAACAGACTGGCTTCCTCCATCTGCATTGCTTCCCAGAAAGTGGGTCCCATGTTCTGATATTCTCATACTTGTTAACCTATTTCTTAAGACAGAAATAAAATCCATATTTCAGGTTGACAAATATTGCCACTTAGGATGATGAATATATGTTAGGATGTCACATATGCTGATAATGAACTATTTCAGAAGTAGCTTTATTATTAAAACATGCTGCAGATGCAGATTTTACAAACCTGAAGGGAAAATACTAATGATAATTAAGAAAATGAATGAAAGCATTATATGTACCTGAACATGCAAGTTTTCCACTCACCCAAGGTTTTATCAATGATTTAGTATCTCCAGCGAATGCCTGAATTGACAAAGATCTCACAGGAAAGGAGATGAAATATTATCCTTTTCTGTAGAGACACTGGGGAATTACTACTAAATTATTTGCTAAGTGCCACTCAGCCAGCTTGTAAAGACTACATAAAATTTCTCATGCTCTGAGCTATTTATGTAAACAGTGTAACCATGTATGTTAGCTTAGTCCAACGGACTATGAACTCTAATGCAAAGCTCAGATAAGGATGTTCTACTCAGATCAAAATTCATGTTCGTGAATTCAAAGAAATATCTGGAAAGTTCACTGCATTTAAGTAAAGTCCCACAAGCTGTTCCTAACTTTGTGACTACTTAAATAAACACTGCTTTCCTTCCATTCTTTATCTATTAAGTGGGGCTGCTTTTCCATTAACATTTAAATAATACATTTTAAAGTTATTTTGTTAATTGTATCTGATAATAAAGGGAGCCACCATGTGCTTTATTTGGCTGTAAATGCAGCTGTAAACTACAGTCATGAAGACAAAGTTGTCATCTGAATGACATATGATGCTTTCTCAGCACAGAATCTTGTAAATTGTTATTTTATTTATAGTAGGTTTACATCGACATAATTGAGGCATCATCTCTGATAAGAGTCTCTTCTGTGGGTAATCATTTACTTTCTTCTTCCCCCATCACGCCTATTTTTTTTTTTAAGATAACAATTTTTTGTAGAACTTGCTTGCTTTTCAGCTTTCTTGATACTTTGGCCAATGGTAAAATTTAAGATCTTAGAAGTGGAAACAACCTAAACAACTAAAACAAATAGCTCCATGCCCACAAAAGAACAAATCCTAAATCTGTCATTGTAATTATTTTTCAAAAGCATCGCTCAAGTTGTACATTATGGAAATGAGCTCCATGCGCATGGTTACTCAGGATGGAAAAGATACCCCAGTGACTACTAGCAGTCTCTGGATTCAAAACATATGCAGCATTCTCAGTTACAGAGAAGGAAATTCTCTTGGAAGAATACAAAGACATAGAAAACCCATTGTTTTTCTTTATCATAATGATGAACAAACCAGAATTCTGTTAATGCGCAGCTTGTTTTGCTTACTTTTCTCTTTGCGTATAACATTTAAAGGCTTAGAAAGTCCTTTTCTTATAACAGCTGAGTGCAGCTGAGCTCTTTTAGTTGTTACAGGATGAACTGGAAAGGTGGGCTTGGGGATGGCGTTCAGAAAGTCGAAAGACATTGTGAAAAAGGTAAAGTGAACCCATCCAAAAAGGTGGGATGGAAGCATGTGAGAAGCAAATCTGTGTTCAACCATGATATGTATGAAAGTTCACTCTTTTATTTCATTCCATTTTCACCTAAAATTACATGTTGGATTTTTTCCTCGATTATAAATGCTTGCAATGTGGAACTGCAGAGGTTCCTAGCAAAATTAAAAGGGAAATATGGCAAAAATATGAATGATAGGTTTCCCTTTCGAATTCTGATGTCATGACGAATAAGGTAAGGCAATGTATTACAAGGCATAAAGGTTGAAATATTTTCTTTTTGTGACTCTTTCCTCCTTCATCCTGCAGCCTCCATCTATCCTACTTTTTTTGTCTTTTAAAGTAAAGCTCATTTTTTAAACTTTCTTGAGTTCTTTTTGATCAGGGCTCATTACACTGGCAACAGCCCAGCTACTGCTTTCAGTAGAACTTCTGCAAATAGGCACTGTGGACGTTCTGCATATTGTTTGAAGGCTAAACTAGTCCCTCAATGGACTCAGTATTTCCTGAGTTAAAGGTGAAAGCTGGAAACTGAACTTGGCCATTCATTGAAAACATCAGGGTTTTTAAATTCATTTTACTAAAACATTCATCTTCCCCCATTTAAAATGGTAAAAATTGATCATTGGTTATGGAGTAGTGGAACAGGAACCCAATGTCAGAGAATTACATCAAATGTTCTGCACTGCAATATTTTTTAATGACTCTAGTTTGTAATAACTGGTCACAGTTGAGCTGGGCTGGAGTGGATTACTGGGACAATATTGGGAAAAGAATAATTAACATAAGAACACAAATGTATAATGAATATATAGATGAATATATAGTTGAGTGGAAAGTAATTTATAATAATAGGCATATTTTCCTAATACATACCTGAGGCACATTGCTGTTCATTTTACTTTATACCTTATTTTTCAACTTTTGAAAATGTGATTTTTTTCATTCTTCAATATGAGGGATCAGAATAAACCCCCCCCAAAAAAAAAACAAACAAAAATTAAAATAATAAAGATACAAAACATGATAGGAAAAGGAATTACTTATTTCCTTCACTGCAAAGAACATATATATATCTTCAAAATAATTGTTGTGACAAAAACCAAGGACCAAGATAGAATCAGAAGCCTCGCAGAGCTGTCACCTCTGCTGGACTCACATCTGTTTCTTTTCCGAATTCTAACAACCTTCCAGGTGAGTCACTCCCCAGAAAGCCACGGCAGGCCCCTGGCATCCCAATGGTGATGGAGGTTTCCTCCTGGCAAAATACCAGCAGTCTTTTCCCATTTCTCAAGAAAGATGTATTGTTCGTGGATAATATGTTTCTAATTCCAAATTTTATTCACAGATTTTTTAAAAAAAACTTTTAAAACATACAACTGCTTGCAATTGCCGGCAAAGGACCCCAAAAAATAACCAGCACAAAATAATATTAGCCTAAAAGCTTAGCCTGAGAATGTTTGTTTCCATACCCTCATGAGTCAGGGCTTTAACTGTATACATCACATGTAGTCAGATTTTTCTGCAAGAAAAAAAAATTTCTTCTTTTGTATGATGTAATCTTTTCTGGCGTTCAGAAGAGCATCACAGTTCTGAGGTAGCTTTACACTTCAAGGCGTTGGAGAAACACCAGCATGAGGATACTGTAAATTTAAAGACAGGCCATTTAAAAAATTACTGTCCCGTTAGTAACAATAATAGGAGAGGATTCTCTAATTAAGGAATAATTAGTCACTTGGAACAAAGACCCAATGATCTTTGACTACTTAATGATTTCTATTTTCCTTGGTCAAAATTGAAAGGTGGCAGTGGCTGAATAGCAAATTTTCTGTGAATTTCCACTGAAAAACACTGGAATTTCTACCTGGCTAAAAATAATTATCACCCCGATATCACGTCTTAAATTTCTAGCTTTTAGATTCCTTTGGTTTATGGTACCATATTTCTAACTAAAATGTGTTTCTAAAAATGATTTTATCATTGGATAGGGGTCCACACTAGGCATTTAATATGGAAACTGTTTGGCTGAGTAGAGGATTAAGGAAAAGTCAGACCAATGGCTGACTTATAAAATGTATACCCGGAGTGCCATATAAATGTGCACACAGGAAATGCACAGTGAATGTTGAGTGCAAACAGAAGAAACCTAGAAACCAGGTGAGTGGCCAAATGAGAAAATGAACTGCCAAAATGGGCGTAGCCTTACCCACCCCACACTCCTCAAAACTGCCCCTCAAGCCACAGTTCTTCTGAGGGCCCCTTTCAGTTTTGTTATCTGCAATCACTCCCTTTCAGGTTGATAAACAATTCAAAAGGATGGTCTGGAAAGAGTTCAGACTTCTAATAAGCAATTCAAAGTCTTTTCAAAGTCTTCCGTTTTGCTTGGAATGCGGGGAAGTTTGTTTTTGCTGAGTGAGGAGGGAACCTGGGGCACAGGGATAGGAACATGTGGGCTGTAGGGTAGCCCGTAGGCCATGGCTACACAGAAAGGAAGGAATGGCCTTATCAGGAGCATCCAACCTTCACCTGGGTAACTGCAAGCTCTCTATTGAACGGGTATCAACGTTCAGAAAATATATCCGATGTCTTCAAAACAAAGGGAGAGCTAAGTCTCCTGACTCAACTAAGATCAACTGTCCTCTACGGACCAAGTCTCCAAGGACCAGTCTCAGCCCCATGTGGAGAGGAGCTCCTGCAGGATTTCACTGTGCAGCCCGTCTTGTGCGTGTGCTTTTAGGTAACAGCTGACACTTGTCTTCACTCTTGGTTTTGTAGAGAACTGGCAGGAAGCAGCAATAGCACCATGGGGGTGCTGGAAGGGGAGTGCCCTTTTGACCGCTGGATCCTGTGCAGCCAGCCTAAAATTGGCAAAAAGCACACATATAGTTTCAAGATCCAAACGTTGATTTTAGAGAGAGGAGAAGGAAGGGAGGGAGAAAGAGAGAAAAACACTGAACCGAGAGAGAAATGGTGCATACCCAATAGGACACTGAACCCACACCCTGGGGAACGTGCCCTGCAGGAGAATCAAACCCACAGCCTTTTGGTGTACGGGACGACACTCCAACCAACGGAGCCACAACGGCTGGCCAGGGCTAGAATTTTGTCTTTTAAAAGGTATAAATTATAATCTCCTCTCTTTGCTTGACGAACACGCTAACTGTAAAATAAGAGGTCATATGATACTTTTTTTTCTTTTTCTCACCTTCCCTATGCATTGAGGAACTGTCTTAAAGAAATAAGCATTCTGATGTAAGATTTACACTGTGGTTTGTAACATGCTGAAGTTTTTTTACACAAGTCCTTTATGCCAGCTTTTAAATATAATTGAAAGCATGTTCTCAAAACTATTATGGCTTTATCCTAAAGTCTCGTTCTCCCTTTTAACTTAGCACTGTGATAATGTATACATCTGATATGTAAAATAGATGTGTTTAGCTCCTTAAAAAAGGTTGTTTTCAGATAAGCCCAATTGCGGGTAAGTAGACACACCTTGTTCACACTCAGAAAGTGATTTATCGCCACAAGAAACACAGTGATGTGGCAGTACTTTGAAACGGAGCTATCCTCAATTTTTAAGAAACCTAATAAAAATAGCCAAGTCATGAAATAAATGCAGTAGGAATACCAGGATGTGAAAGGCATCTTAGTAAGTTCATTTGGGGAAAATGATTATTCATCTGAGATAAAGTCCCTTGTTCTTTAAATGGCTCTACAGGTAAATATATTTACTGCAGTTAAAATATTACTACATTTGTGGATGTATGCTAAGTAAAGGTGTAATGAATGGAAAATATACCAACTATTTGTCCATAAGTACTTCAAACCCTACCATTTCTACAAATGAAGCTTAAACTACATGTTTATTTCTAGCATTCCATTCATAAGACATGTGAAAGATACTGAAACTAAATTTCTGTTCATTTGTTAAAAGCCTGACATATGATTTTGATTTTTCATTTTTGCCCCAATATGTGCTAATGTAACAAAGAGATAAAAAAAATTTTTCAAACCATTCATATCTTAAGTATTCTCCTTTACTGTGTTTGTCTTAAGTTCTTTTTTAACAAGGCAGAGTACAGAAAAACAAACAGCATTTATTTGCTATTTTACCAGTGTTTTGTAATGGTGTTACAAAAAAACAGTTAGCATTAACAGCTTCCTTCATTTAACTGATCTCCCAGAAGCTAGTTTAAATTTTCCGTAGCAAAATATGGTGCTCAGATTCCATACTTCATCTTCCAAATTATTTTTCTTTCAAATTGTCTATTGATAATGAGATTATTATAAACATACATTCTGTGAGGAAATTTCTTGGACTGATAACACTATAAAAGCTGTATCACTTAAGAGGATTTGGATTAGATTTGGATTAGAAAATTCTCTTTAGAAGCACAGTTTCAATTTGCAGGAGGAATGACTCACCCTCTGACAGCACATTGTGTATCAAATGCCTAGCTGTTCAGCCTGGGGCACCTGGGGGTATATTAAAGAGAGTGAATTTTCTCATAAAAATATCAGGAGGTTTTATGTTCATTCCTACCCCCTATTCCAGAAACAAGAATCATTCCTATCTTATCCATAAGACAAAATTTTTTTTTCAGTTACGAGAAATCAAGTAAATATTAATCTTAAAATGTCTGGATTACAATTCATCCAGAGAAAATGGCATATTAAATCTGGGCAAATAAAAAAGAAAAAAAAATAATATTTATTTTCTGTTGTGTCTTTCCAGAGATGAGGTTGATCATTTTCCAGCTTTTTATTTTGAAAAATATCGAACTCACAGACATAGTTAAAAGAATAGAATGACTACCAACATACCTTAGACTCACCCTTTTCTAGTATTTTGCCTCATTTGCTCTTGTGCTCCTCCTCTGTCCATATTTATATATTTTTATGCTTATTCATTTGAAAGTTAATTATGGTCAACATAACACTGCAACCCTAACTACTTCAGCACATATCACCTAAGAACAAGAACCTTTTTTAAACAAAACTATAACAACTTACCCAAGAAGTTTATTATCTAATGTACAGTTCTCAATACTTTTTTTTCTGATCCAGGATCCAATCAAGAATTACATGTTTTATTTAGTTACCATATCTCTAGACTACTTTAACCTGAAATGAGTGTCTCACAATCATGAACTACACCTGAAAAACATAGCCCTTTTCTTAACTTTTAAAAAAATCTATAATCACTTTACTAGAAAAAAAAATTCCAAATTCTACTCACCTCAACTGTCATGAGGTAAAGAATAAGAGAAGCAAATTGGAAAGTAACCAGGTGTTTAGTTCATTCCGACCCATACATTAAGTTCAGCATGTTGAATTGAACCCCAAATTGAATTGATAGTCAGCCCAGTTCATGCAGTCACAAAGTCACTGTGCTGGTGCAGATACAGTAGAGCTAGCCAAGAAAATAATTATTCATTCTACTTGGTGCCTCACTGTGCAAACTCTCGGCTCTTCCTTCTCACTGAAATCCTCCGTGTCATTTTACACAAGAATTTGAATATACCCTTAGAGCAGCTCCATGACAATTACTGCCGAATACTAATGCTGCTCTTCTTCACAGTTAACATATTTTAAGAAAATAATCTTAATGAGCAATAAGCTTACTGCCTACTATTCCCTTTAAAAGAAAAATCTCCACTTTATCAGGAATGCGGTGATAAAAATGTATCTAACGATGAATGTTAAGATATTTTACAACTACATTTTATGTCTCATATGCAGATGGGTGAAGGAAAGCACATATCTTATTTTGGTACAACAAAATGTTAATATACTTTTTTAGCATTTGCGAACACATACGCCATATCAATGCTTTTTTACAGCTAAATACTTACATGACAACTATATTAATAAATGTACTCATTACTTTCCAAATTTTGTGTTATATACATAAGAAAATTTTGGTTCACTTGAAATATAATTCTTCATCAAAAAGAAAGGACTATTATGGGGATAGACAAGTAATGGGAACATCACTGTCATTTTTTTCCTAATTTTTAGAGATAGAAGGGAGTTTAAAGTTTGGGGGTTTGTATTGCCACCTAGTGTCTAACTTTATAATGGACCTGGGTTTGAACTTTATGATTAAACAGTTGTGCAGTTGGGAACAAACTCTTTTAAAGGAAAAAAATACACTTTTCATTCAAGGAATTTCTTAGTGTCTCTTTTTAAAGTTAATTTACTATATTTATAAACTAGTATATCTATAAAAGTATTTTAAAATTTACATATTAAAGAGTAATACTTAAGATAATGATATATACATTGCATTTAATGTATATAGTGTGTTATACATTAAACTTAATGCATTTGCATTCAAAATTGGTTTTATCATTATTTTGGATAAATGTAAATATTTAAAAGATACAACCTAGTAAGACAAAAATATTAATATCTGTCAAGCTTATTCCATTGATATTAATTTACTTTAAAAATTACTGCTGATTATTTTTCACATTTTAAATTTGTTTCATATAAAACTACCTAATTTAGATAAAATATTTATGTGCTCCAGGCTTTTCCCACTTGATAATTAGGTTCCAACTTTGGAAATTGGGTAGTTTGTTGTATCACTGTAGGAACTGCTTCAATTTTTGCCCTTTAAATATCCAGAAGTTCACTGAAATAAGAAACCAATGGAACAGATTTAACTGGCTTCAACAGTGCAATGAAAACGTTCCAGTAAAAAGTTACCGGAGATAAGCCCCAACGTCACTGTAATCTAATGATCCAATCCAACACATATTCGAATAGTCATAGATGTTTCATCCTTTTCATGTTATGGGCATAATGCAGTAACAGATTACACTGTCTGAGGAGTGATTTAAATTGCGGCTTTATTGGTCTGCAATGTGCTTGTCAAAGTACAACTCCTTTCTTTTATGAATAGATATGGGCAGTTGGCACAGAAATGTTATTTTTGCTATAATGGCCTGATAAAGATCAGGTATTAGTATTTAAGGTTTTGTTTTAAAGTCAAGTTGAATTTCTTAGCCATTAATTTTATCTGGAATGTGGCAAGCCCGAGTGGTGTAGTCAAGTGATAACCGCTCCTTCTTTGAACATAAACAGCACAGCGTGGCTTTGGCAGGGTTTCAACAGTGGAAGACTTATCTGCTTGTAAAGTTCCCCTTCACGTACATGGTTACCCCATTTATATTTTCTTCTTAGTATAGAGAGCTCTGTGGAATGGGGGAGAAAAAGCAAGAGTAAACTTTAGGAGATCACATATATATGTGTGTAATCTTGTATTATTTTCCAATGATAACTCTCTAAATTATACCACATAAAAATATGAGGCTTTGAAATGTAAAATATGGAGATTTGCTTGAAACGAACCTGTAATAATATAACCCATATATTTTATCACTTCATATTTTTATAAGAAGGACATAGTCTTCAGGGCTTGTGGTCTCCCCAACTTATCAAATATTCACAAAATCAAGTCTGAGTTATTATTCCTTTGGCCATGAATGCCCATAAAACCCATGCACTGATTAAAATATGGCAAGGATAAACTGGATGATTTTTTTAGTACATGTGCATGTGTGAAAATAATAGCAGAGAAATGAAAAATAGTTTTACCTAAAGATGAAAGAGGAAGAAAATTGAACCAGCATTAATTCTTCATACAAAAAGAGGGAAAGAAAATGCAAGCAAATATACTTCTAAATACCTGAATAAGATACCGCAGCTAGGATTTCCTGGTGAGAATTATACCTAAAACTACTGTTTTCTCAGTTTTATTTAGTAACCAAACTAGTTTTTAAGTTTTCTGATCTTTTGCCAACCTCCCAACACACATACCATGCAATCGCTGACTTATAAATGTCTATGTGTCCCCAACCTCCCAAACCATATAAAATATATTTTTTTCTTTCATCATTTCTTTCAAAGTGAGTATTTTCAGTCTTAAAAACCCATAAGGGACCAAGCTCCTAGAAAGAGAACTTCTAGGCCAAATACATCAAAATGTGGCTTAAAGGTGACCATGGAAAGTCCTTTGCTCCTTTAAAACTTTGATTATGCTTCTGGTAGAAGGGAATAAAGACTGAGAACTTGGATTCAGATGGGGAGGTCTGTACCCTTTGTCATGATAAATTGTTCCTGTTTCTTATAGGGCCATAGTTGTGGAAAAGTAGTAATGGTAATTCATGTTTACTTCTCCTATTAGTGGGCTTACATGCCTCATATTATAACTGACATCTATATAAATAAAAATGTAAATGTTCGTTTGTTCAAAATCTCAAATCTTAGAAAGTTCTTCACCAATTGCTTTGAAATTTTGACACAATGTTGCATTCGAATACATGCGTATTTTTATATACCTACATTATATAGATGTCACACCTGTGACAGGTAAAAACATGCTTTTTTTGAAAAAAAAAACATAGGTAAAAATATACTTTTTTGAAAAACAGCGCCATCTGTTGGATATAAAAGCAACATATACTATGAACTTAACAATATTATTCAGTCTAACATTCAAAGCCAGGCAGTCACATACAAGTCTGTTGACACTATTGTGAAAGCAGATGAAAAGGGCTGAAGCTGGGCTGGGGCTTGGGGAGCGGGCGGCTGCCGCGGTCCCCCCACACCAGCGGCCGAGGACTCACGAGAAGTGTGGTGGGTGAGGGTAGGGGAGCTTCCTTGGCTCCTTTATCCTCTGGCTTTTGGGCGGCTCCATGAGAGCCCTTGCAGCGGGAGTCGGGTGTGGGGTG
This sequence comes from Murina feae, assembly GCA_004026665.1. Lineage (NCBI taxonomy): Eukaryota > Metazoa > Chordata > Mammalia > Chiroptera > Vespertilionidae > Murina > Murina feae. The sequence continues at coordinate 13,700 of PVJC01009437.1, forward strand.
TGGTGCTTGGGCCGCTGGTGGTGAGCGGGGGTGCAGGCCGGCGCTGGGGGGCCCCCAGGCTGCAGAGGCACACATGTGTGAGGCCAGACCAGCCTGACAGGGCAGGGGCAGCGGCCTGCCAGGGGCAGCCACCTGGGAGGGCGCATTGTATACCCACAAGCATTGTGCAATTAAACATATTAGAAATGTGTGATTTCTCTTTTCTTTCTTTTCCATTTAACCAGACTGAGCCACAGCAACACGTGGCCAGGTGTAGCTAGTATGTTATAAATGCTGATGAATGAAATAGAAATGAAGAGCAAATACAGTTACCAAGTAGCTTTGGGGAGTATTCATAACTATTTTAGGAGAATAGAATATTAGCAAGTTATTTCAGAATAATCAGTTGTGCATCCGTAGATACAAAATCATTATAACAATACTTTAAATTTACTAATTTTGACTGATTACCTCTGTGAAAATGCATTGAGGAGTACAAGAAGTGTAAGGCAGGTCCCTGAATTTGAGAGACTGGACAGGTAAAAATGTCCTAAAGACAGAAGTAACGCAGAAATAAATATCAATTCACTAAAGCATTCCATATATGCTGATAGAGTTCAGAGGAAGGGGGAATGACAGTGGAAGTAGCCATGAATGGGAAAGGGTGAGGATCTATGCTGATCTTGAAGAGCCAGTAGGGCATGGACCAGTGGGAGTGAATAGGAGCGTTGTCAGTGCATGAAGGAGGAGCAGCCAGCACAGAGGCTGGAGTCCAGAGGTGTGCTTGATTCCAGAGGTTGGCTGACTATACCAACCCATGTGACTGAATTCTTTCTGTCTGAGAGATAGGAAGAGGTGAGAGTGAAAGAACATCTTCAAGAAGGAGAATTTGTATTTATTGACTATCTTCAAAACACCAGGCCTCATGCTAATTGCTTTACCCTTGACTCCATACCCCATAAGTTTGTATTCTAGCAAAAGAAATTTAAAAAGCATGCCAATAACTATGGTATGATGTAAAAATGAGAGTTGTTACATGAGAGTTATAAGGTTAGGGAATTCCCAAGCATGCAGACACTAATCTAACTAGGGGAAATCAAGGAAGGCTTTAGAATGAAGAAGGTATGTTTGTTGGGTCTTGAAACTTGTGTAGACTAGAGATGAAAAAAAGAAAGATATACCAACAGAGGAAGATAGAGCCAGACTGTGTGGGATTTCAGTTGTACTCTACGGGCAGTGAGAGGTGCTAGAGGTATAAAACAGTGGAATAGAGGTATTTGGGTTTTGAGGAAGGTAATTTGGTGATGAGGTACAAAATAAAATTGTGTGAGAGACTTTGTTCAAGCAAAGCAAGGGGACAATTTACTGGAGGAACGAAGAGAGCTGAAGCTAAGTGGTGGCTGAGGAAAGAGCTCCTGTGAATATGATGTCTAAAGAGTAGAACTTTGGTTCAGGCTCTATCTAAAGATCAATAACCACCATGTAAATTTTAGCAAATCTTTGACTCTCTTTGACACTCGATTCTTTCATTTCTAAAGAGAGAAAAGTAGATAAAATAATTTTTAGGTCTTTCAATCTATCATTCTGATCTAATTATCATTCTAATCAACAATAGATTATGTTCTTGTTGATATTTCTGGAAATAATATTAAATCTTTTGATAGTGTAACAGTTTCTTTCTTAAATGATAAGAACCCTAAGTGATCCCTTTATTAAGTGATGTAGGCTTCTAAGTAGTGAGTTATCCAGGAAATTGATCATTTCTACATGAGTAGCCTTATTCCCTTTAATTTCTCCTAGTGTTTTTGATATGTTAAGGTCTACTAACATAAATAGTTCTTTTAAATTAAGTTGTGAAAAAAAAAGTGTGGGCACAGATGTAATCCACTAATCAACCTTTAAATTATCAAACTTTATTGATAGTTTGATAATATGAATGAATCTGTCACAAAAATTTAAAGCTCAAAAAATGTGAGAAGTCATCTAGCTCCAATCCAGTTATAGGTTCAGAAAGTAAAGCCCTCAGAGGTTCCATTACTTATCAGTCACAGTGTCAAGGACAAAACAGGAACGTGATTTAAAATACCTTAATTATTGGACCAGTATACTTTGTTCTGGCCATGTTGTCTCTTTATGATATATCTAATTTAAATATATATCCTATATAATAAAAGGCTAATATGCAAATTGTTCCCTCGGGAGCTTGACTGCTCTCTATGAGGTGTGCTGACCACCAGGGGGCAGCATGGAATGAAGAAAGGCTGGGGGAAGGAAGGTCTTGATAGGCCCTGATCACCAGCCAGGCCTAGGGACCCTACCCGTGCCAGAACTTCGTGCATTGGGCCTCTAGTATATATATATTTATATAAATATATATATTTATGCAGTTCATAAAACCAGGTGAAGTGTTTATTTGCCTCTATCATTTGAGTACCTCTAAATTTATGTTCCCATGGGGAGACAACAGAGTATCCTGGGATTTGGAACTCCAGATGGTTGGATTAGCATGCTGGTTTTGCCACATGCAATCTTAAACATGTTACTTAACTTTCATTAAAATCCAGTTACTAAATGGTGAAAATAATGTTGACTTTCCAAATTTATTGTAAGGCCAAAAGAGAAAATGCAGGTAAGATACCTAGTATAATTTGTGGTAGCTTGTAGGTGTTCATTGAGTTTTCTTCCTTTTCTTCTCTCTCATTCCCTAATGAAGGAAGATAATGCATTTACTCATTTGGTTCTCTTCTAAAATTGTGATAACTTAAATTATTTTATAAACTCTATAGCCTATAGTACTAGTAAATGCTGTTATTGAATAAATGACTTCTTCTGAACATGCTATGCTCTGCTAAAGTACTCACCTAACTTACAAAATAAGTCTCATGATCATAACAATATTTACATAGTACTTTATGGTTTACAAAGAACTTTCACATGTACTATATTGTACATTTGCCTCTACTGCATACCACTTTCTTATAACCAGCTCACAATTATTAGAAACAGTTCAAGAGGCCACAAATAACTTACAGGAACATGGTCATTATGAATTGAAAATGGAAAAGTAGTCATTATATTTAATACTTGTTGAGTACTCATTAACTACCAAGTTCTTTTTAATACTTTGTTACACCCTAGCTGGTTTGGCTCAGTGGATAGAGCATCGGCCTGCAGATTGAATGGTCCCAGGTTCAATTCTGGTCAAGGGAACATGCCTGGGTTGCAGGCTCAATCCCCAATAGGGGGCATGCAGGAGGCAGCCAATCAATGATTCCCTCTCATCATCACTGATGTTTCTATATCTCTCTCCCTCTCCCTTCCTCTCTGAAATCAATAAAAAATATATTTCAAAAATTTGTTGCAGTTTTATTGGTATATAATTGACATATAACACTGTATAAATTTTAAATGTATGGCATAATGGTTTGTCTTACATTATATTGTAAAATGATTTTGACCATAAGTTTAGTTAGCATCCATTATCTCATTATAGATATAATAAAAAAGCAAAAAGAAAAAAGAAAAAAAATCCTTGTGACAAGAACTCTTAGGAATTCTTCTCTTAATAACTTTCATATACATCACATATAAATATTTTTAAATAAATCTTTATTGTTCAGATTATTACAGATGTTCCTCTTTTTTTAACCCCCATAGTTTTCCTCCACCTGGTTCTCCCCCTCCCCCTGGCACCCCATGCCCTTACTGCTACCACTGTCTTCATTTATAGATGTAAGATTTTTGTCCAGTCTCTTCCCATACCCCTCACACCCCCTTCCCCCTGAGAATTGTCAGTCCATTCCCTTTCTATGACCTTACTTCTATTCTATTCACCAGTATATTCTGTTCATCAGATATTTCTATTGATTTAATTGTTATATTCACTGGTTGATAGATATGTATTTGTTGTCACCTTGTTGTTCATAATTTTTATTTTTACCTTTTTCTTCTTCTTCCTCTTCTTAAAGAATGCCCTTCAGCATTTCAAATAATCCTGGTTTGGTGGTGATGAACTCCTTTAGCTTTTTCTTGTCTGTGAAGCTCTTTATTTGACCATCAATTTTACATGATAGCTTTGCTGGGTAGAGTAATCTTGGTTGTAAGTTCTTGCTATTCATCACTTTGAATATTTCTTGTCACTCCCTTCTGGACTGCATGGTTTCTGTTGAGAAATCAGCTGACAGTCATATGGGTACTCCCTTGTAGGTAACTAACCGTTTTTCTCTTGCTGCTTTTAAGATTCTCTCTTTGTCTTTTGCCCTTGGTATTTTAATTATGATGTGTCTTGGTGTGGCCCTCCTTGGATTTTTTTGTTTGGAGCTCTCTGTGCTTCCTGAACTTGTAAGTCCACTTCTTTCACCAGGTGGGGGAAGTTTTCTATCATTATTTCTTCAAATAAGCTTTCAGTATCTTGCTCTTTCTCTTCTTCTGGCACCCCTATAATTCTGATGTTGGTTCACTTGAAGTTGTCCCAGAGGCTCCTTATATTATCTTCATATTTTTGGATTCTTTTTGCTTTTTGCTTTTCTGGTTGCCTGTTTTTTGCTTCCTGGTATTTCATATCTTTGACTTGATTCTTGTGATCCTCTAGTCTGCTGTTGGATCTCTGTATATTATTCTTTGTTTCAGTCAGTGTTTGCTTAATTTCTGATTGGTCCTTTTCCATTTTTTTAGTATCCTCATTAAGATCCTTGAAGGTCTCAGTTCCTCGGAGGTTCGTAGAAGATTCTTGAGTAGCTTTATAACCGTGGTTTTGAACTCTATATCCAGTAGTTTGCTTTCCTCCATTTCTGTCATTTGTGATCTGTTTCTTTGTCTCTGCATTTTGGCTGCTTCCCTGCATTGATAGAGTGGCTTTCTGTGCTAGGTGTCCTATAGGGCCCAGTGATTCAGCCTCCTCAATCACCTGGGGTGGACACTCTTGGTGTACGCCTTTGAGGGCTGGGTGCACAGTCTTGTTGTAGTTAAGTCTTGATTGCTGTTGGTGTCACTGAAAGGAAATGACCTCCAGGCCTTTCTCCTTATTGTTTGGGATTTGGAACTTTTGGAGTTCTCTGTCCCAGCTGCAGTCTGTTAGGTTATGCTGCAGGCAGACAGGCAAACAGCTTGGGTGGGATTGTAAATTGGGTGGGGCGGGGTCTCAGAATCACTGGGGCAGAGCAACCGGCAATGGCTGCCCCTTAGCCAACTCCGGCTCCATAGCTTTTCTCCATTTTGGGTTCTCCATGCCCTGGCATCCGCACGCCCCTGAGTCCCTGAGTCTTAGAGCTCTACATCAGTGATCGCTGTGAACAGCTCTGTTAGAATGCCACTGTCGTCTTCCCCCTTGTTGCCAGACCACCCGCAACACATTCAGTGCGACCCCGGAGCTTGTAAACCCCTTTCAAGCTGCGGACCCAGGTGCAGCTACCGCCACTGTTTGCCTGTGCCGCCACCATTTCACACGAGTCCGTATCTCTCTGTTTTGGTGAACTTCTCAGTCTCAATGCGCTCCTCTTGCCTTCTAGTTGTAAAGCTTCTACTCCCTTGGTTCTGGAGGATGGCTGTTTAGCTTTATAGTTGTACTTTTTAATGTGGTTGTGGGAGGCTGCACATTCAGGTATATGCCTTATGCTGCCATCTTGGTTCTCCTTTACCTATATCACATATGAATATTAACTATAGTCACTATGTTGTACATTATACCCCTAGTACTTATTTATCTTATCACTGGAGATTTTTACTTTTGACTACTTCTAATTCTCCTTCCTTCATCCCCCACTCCCACCCCACCTCTGGTAACAATAAATTTGATCTCTTTCTCTATGAGTTTGGTTTTTGTTATTTTGTTTGTTTGTTTTTATATCCCACAGTTTTTGTCTTTCTCTATCTGATTTACTTCACTTAGCATAAGGGCCTCAAGTTCCATTGTATTATCACAAATTGCTGGGTTTTCTTGTTTATGTGTACTTTTTTAATGGCTGGATAATATTTCTTTGAATATATACCACAGCCTCTTTATCATTCACCTATTGTACACTTACATTGTTTCCATATTTTGGCTATTATAAATTATGTCTCTAATGAACATGAGGGTGAAGATATCTTTCAATATAGTGTTTTTATTTCCTTTAGATATATTTTCAAGTGGAATTGCTTGGACTATGTGGTAATCCTATTTTTTAATTTTTTGAGGAATCTCCATACTGTTACCATAGTGGCTGTACTAGTTTACAATCCCACCAGCAGTGTATGAGGGTTCCCTTTTCTCCACATCCTCACCAGTAAGTATTATGTCTTGCCTGAATGATGGTGGCCATTCTAACAGGAGCCACCTAATTCTTTGGATTTATTATCCTCATTTACATTTCAAGCATTTGGTCAAGGTCAGTGTCCTTAATCCCATTCTGTAAATATTCTTTAGAAATGGTTAAGTAACTCAACCAAGACCACACAATAGTGGAGTAGATATGAAAACTCAGTTCTGCCTGAGTCCAGATGAAAATTGTCTAACCACTGAATTAAACTGTTACCCCACTCATACAAGAAATGCCTGTACTTCATGGAGCTTCAGGAAGAAACAGCAGTAATTTCCAAAGTAGATGAATGCATGTGTTATCACCAAAGATATGTTTAATTAGCATTGACTTTATCCCCTTCAGCTTCTATTCCAACAACCAGAATCTGGGGTACTAAGAACTAAAAATAAGAAAAGCATTGTTCCATGATCTCAATCTAAAAAAAAAAAAAAAAATAGCTTGAAAACATGTACATTGTGAGAAATGTAATCTCTGATCAAACAGATAAAGGCATTAGAGTGAAAAATGAAATTGTTAAGTTGACATGAAGGGAATTGAAAAAGATCAGAGATGGATGGAAATGGAAATGAACTCGATCTATCTGCTAGGCTGCTATTTGTTCACTCAAAGCTGCTGGTGCAGATTTTGAAGTCAAAGGTGAACTGTGAATTCCATAGAGACGACTCAGTCCCACATGTGGAAATAAAATTCCAAGAAAGATACAAAAAAAATTGCTTTGATAGATTCAAAGGGATATTAGCCAGTCACCCTAACTATAGAGAAGAGAAGACTGTGTTTGAGAATTGCATATCTGGCACACTCTTCAGGATTCTTCCTAGAGATCAGTAGGTCACGGGAAGGAGGAAGGGACACAAGAAAGGCTCATCTTCCCAACAGGACCTCATTATTCTCTTGCTGTAAACAGTTTATTCCTGGACCTACAAAAGACCACAGTTATTCTTAACTTTTAAAACATGAACTTAGGATTAAAAGAAATGTGTGCGAGCTCATTGAAAATAAACGCATTTGAATTTTACAGCAAAGAGCTCTACCCTAATTGTTCCCTGAAGAGTATGTTCATCAATTCACTCTCTCTTGAGGAGATAGTCACTGTCTGCTCCATTAAGTTATCGTCGTAAAGCAGGGAATTTATCATAATTTATTCTAGGATATTCTAAATTTACCCTGTTGATTACCACTGTGTAAACAATGTCTGCTGCGAGCTGGGGTTGCATGATTGAGGGTTGGAACTGGCTCTGGTTTAGAGTTGCCATTTGCTGAGGAGCTTCATGGTTGTTATATTAGTACAAACTCCAGAGACGTCTCACGAGGGGTTCAGTGGTTATGGAAAAAAATGAGGCTCTTCCTCTATGTAATGGTAATGGGCCACTTACTGAAATATCTCTCTTCAGAGAGGCAAGTCCAAATGGCATAAGGTTAAAGAGCATTAGAAAGTGGTTTGTGCATGTACAACAACATGGCTTTTCTCATTAAAAAAAAACAAAACACAAAATAAAACATAAAACTTGGCTATGGTAGAGGTCAGCATGAAAAAGTCTTAAGAAAAGTATCTTCAATGTCAATACGCAAAACTCAGTCTGGGTAAGTTTTTTCATAATGATAGTAGAAGCTATCCAAATTGGAAAGAAGGGTTGTTTTTTTTTAAATTTGCTATATCCTCTTAACAAAAACAAATAGGAACTAGAGGCCCAATGCATGAAATTCGTTCAAGAGTAGGCCTTCCTTCCCCCGACTGCTGACACTGGCTTCCCTCTGGTACCCAGGACCTGACTTCGTCTGGAAGGACATCTGGAAGGTCGTCTGGTCTAATTAGCATATTATGCTTTTATTATTGTAGATTATTGATATGGACTGAAGGCACTGAGTACTTATTAAAATTAGTGACAACTGGCTAATTCTTTTACATATTGCTCAGAATGCGTATACCATTTTTTTCCCCCAAAACTTTCTCTTGCTCAATTTCCAACCCTATGTTTGTGGTAACCTCATTATTCTCAACCCCTCAGCCCACAGCATTTATGAGGACTTGGTTTTCATCATTCAGTTTTACTTTCAAGTCTGTCCTTTCCTATCTTTCTGAGTAGAGAAAGTTAAAGTAAAATCTTTTTTGAATATTTTTGTCTCTGCTACCAATGTTCCTCCTTCTCTTTCCTCTTTTTCTTCCCCTAAGAAAGGTGCTGTTACTTTTTTCCTACAGATCTTTGTCTCAGACTGAAAGTCCAATATCCAAAGCTTCTCTCTAGATGACACTAATATACCATTGGAAGAAAATGTCACAAAATAAAGAAAGTCTATCTCGTATTTTCCTCAGCACAGCTTTCTCCTCTCTCTTTGGCTCAGCTCAAATCCAATCCAGGCTTCATCCTCATGTCTCTGTTAATGCTATTTCATTTCTATCTTCAGTAACACAGTTGCCTCATTGAACTTCTTTTTAATTAAATTGCTAGTTAGCAAATATCTCTAACATGGATACCTGTTCTAGCTAATCCATGAAATCCTAAGTGTCTTATTCACAGCCCCATTCAGTGGATAATGGCCACAGAAAGATGTCCTTCCTCCTGCTGTATTATCTCTGCCAGGCTATTTGGACAAAGGACTGGCTTACCCAAAGGACTGCTCTGAAGAAACTAGACAATAGAAGGATCACCTGGCCCTAGCCAGTTTGGCTCACTGGATAGGGTGTTGGTCTGCAGATTGAAGGGTCTCAGGTTCAATTCTAGTCAAGAGCTTATGCCCTAGTTGTGGCTCAATCCCCAGTAGGGGGCGTGCAAGAGGCAGCCAATCAATGATTCTCATCAATGATGTTTCTCTCCCTCTCCCTTCCTCTCTGAAATCAATAAAAAATATATATATTTTAAAAAAAAAAAGAAGGGACGCCTGCCTTTGCGACATCTTAAGGAGATAATCTACCCATTTTGATAGGACAGGCTAATCCAATCACACCCCTTTATGACAGCTAATATGGGGTATTAGACATTGCTCATAATTTCCCCACCCTTTTTCTTACAATTTTTTTTTTTGCTACATTCTTAGCAAGAAATATCTTCATGGTAACAGTTATTTTCAGTTTCTTCAGGTTTTGGCATTCATGAACACTTGATTTTTGCCACACAGTTTTACCTTTACGTTTATTCTTTACCATCAAAGTTTGTTTTTCGTCTTTGTCTTTCAGAGTGTGGAAATATAATTTAAAACCTTATTGAAGATCTTTGTCTCTGCTTACTTAGGTTACTGGATTCTCCTTGTTCTCTAGTCTTCCTCTGGGAAAGCCTCTGGTTATGGGGGAGTATGACTGTAACATCCACATGGAAGAACCTAACGAGGTGGTAACTGAAAGCTACAGGTTCCCTCTTGGGCAAAAAACACAAATGACCAAAAAACAACAAATGGCAGCTAACTTAGAACTGTAGTTATGGCAACATTAAACTTTAAGTAATAATCATAAAATAATAAACTAGAATTGTTCTGACTTTCTAAGGCCTAGGATCTAGAGTCACTCTAAAGCTGCTGACACGTTTCTATCTTTCCATGGTCCCCATGTATCTTTACCAAAAAATCATATTTCTTTGAAACTTTACAGAACCTCAGGACTGACTTTTAGCCTCATTGAAAGATTGGTCCTGGAAGATGTTCATCTTCTATCTTCTATCTGACTAGCATAATTTCACCCTGTGACAGATGATACACAAGTTCTATTTCAGAGGAGGAGGTATAAATCTTCATGGCATAAAGTAAACTCTAGCTAGGAAAGGAGCTCATACCTACCTCCTGGGAGATTAGCAAGCATGATATTACTGGTTTATCTATAAAATATAGAGGGCTAATAGTGAACTCATCTCCATAATTAATGCTTAAGAATATATTCATTCCTTTCCAGATGTTTTACAGAAATTAATTCAGGATTATATTTTTGTGGGATATAGTTTTGCTCAATTCATTAAATGAGCTTGAGTCAGAAGGAGCAAACAGAACATGACTTTATTCTTACCAGTTACATAAAGCTTTCAAAAAAAAAAAGTTTCCAATAAGTTTCAGCTATTAAAAAGTCCAGCCGTTCTAGACTTTTGCCTGTTGTCTTTGAAAAAGTCAATGTAATGACCAGTAATTCAAATAATATACTTGACAGAGAAAATGTGACTAATAGAGGTATTGGATTCCTAATGTTTAATTTAAAATATTGAAATGTACATATGACATTTATAAATATTTCTCATTAAATAAGCATCTAGTGCAAGTATATAAGAATTCCTGGTCAGAACACATGCTAGGGTTGGGGGCTCAATCTCCAGTGTGGGGTGTGCAAGAGGCAGCGGATCAATGATTCTCTCTCATCATTTATATTTCTATCTCTCTCCCACTCCCTTCCTCTCTGAAATCAATTTTAAAATATATTTAAAATTATATTTGTTATGTAAATTATAAAAAAAGAAATAAGAATTACATTTGTTATTTTTTGATATTTTTCTATATATTCTGGCATGTATGCATGGCAAATAAAATTAGTGAATAATTCCTCAGCCCTTCCCACTTCAAGACAAGAAAAATTATTATTGTATGATATTTATATGCTTGTTTTCTATACTTTTATAGAAATATGAAAATATAAAATTAATGAACCTTTAAGTGAAATGATCATTCTTATGCAGAAGAATTTTTTTAAATGGTAGAAGTAAATCTCTTGTTAGGATTTGTGTGTGTGTGTATGTGTGTGAGAGTGTGTGTGTTTTCTCATAGGTAGACTAGAGAGAAGTTTTGTTTTAATAAGAATTATTTGTTTTCACTGGTTTAAATACATATTTGTCCCATTTGCAGTGACAACCTTAAAATGAGAGATGGCGTCTTATGTGTAAGCTCTGACAGGTAAGAAGATAGCAAATTCACTTTGGCCTTCAAAAAGGAGGGAGACTGATCATTTTAGAGACAGAGACATACAACATACAATCAACATATAAAAATAAAAACAGCTATAGGAGACAGTGAGGGAACAAATGGGGAAATTTAAATATACACGCAGCGGGGGTGGGGGGTGTGGGGAGACGCAAGGAGTGTACAGCATCTTAACCGAAGTGCCAGTCAACAGGCAGAGGCATCCTGGGAGGCTTTCCTTACAGAGCAGAGGTTTCTTTGCAGCGCTTCAAGGATTAACATCAGAAAGAGCCCTAATGGATGCTCAAAGGGTGTGTCTTTTCTGGAGAATATGAGAGCATCATCTCAGCCCCCTTTGCTCTACCAGCACCATTCGGCCTGCACGCATAATACCCAAGAATCTAGTCATGATTTCCTCCATTAGAGGACCTTGAAAACTAGCACAGCCCAGCTGACCACACCGCCCTGGAGAGGTGGTGCTGAAACGTGAACTCTGGTTGTCCTACCTCCAGGTAGATAAACAACTTGGAGAGTTCAGAAAGAGAACCAGGTATGCATGCAAGCATCGCTTCTTACACTCAGCTTTCATGTCACAAATCCTTAGAGCGCTGATGCTGCTGAACTGTTTTCTTTCAGCTGACAAAAATGAACCTAAAGTCTCTCACACCACAGTCGACAATAAAATCTTGAATTATGAATTCATAAATGTGAAAGCTCAAAGCTCAAATTTTTAAAGATAATATGAAAAATATCATATGACATGTCTAGATAGGAAAGAACTGTTAAGGACCCACAAAAGAAAGATTGGTAATTTTTTTTAACTTCTATGTTAAAATGTCTTGAAAACCATCAGCTGCTGCCTTCAAAAAATCTTTCCCCAAAGAACTGCCTATAACTAGGTGTTTTTTTTTTTTAGCTTTTCCAAAGACATTCGCAGTAGTGTAACTATCATCCTAGGATACTGCCTATTAAAAATGTGATGCATTCACTTCTGATAAAGCTCAGTGATAAATCAAATACCTGTATCATGAACATACACTAATATCTTTCAGAGAGTGTGCGTGTACTCTGAAATCCCAAAGATTAAAACAGAGGGGCAGAGAGGGAAGAAGAAAGACGGTTGGAATAAAATTCACCAATTACTACTTTTGCCTTTCTTTCTTTTTCCATGTCTGTGTTGTCTCCTTGAGAAACCCAGGATGAGATCACTCCTCACATACGTTCCTGTTTACTGGTCGGCTTTTGGTGGGCTTAACTATTTCTAAGTAATTAACCGGGATCCTGTGGATGTCAGGCCTGTCAGTTAGAATAGCCACGTGGGAGGTCTTAAAGGACCACAGCAATGTGGTGGGGCTTTATTTTATTTTATTTTACAAAAGAATTTTGGATCCTCTTTAAAAATCAGTCAAAGTGCAGTCTGACTGCCCGATTTCTGGTCCTGTCTGGAGCTGTCATCCAGGGAGGGGATTTCACACTGTGAAACATCTTGATCATTTGCAAGGTCTTACAATGAGGTGCACACATAGGTCAAATGTGGCACTTGACCACACACACACCCAACACACACGCACCTAGAAGTGTGACTCCATCTATATTAATCATTGTATACCTTTATTTTTAAAGTTTGAATATCATGAGAGTAATTGAGATCTTGCTCCCAAGCATATGTTGTTACTTTTGTTCAAATAAACTCATAAAAATTTAATAAAATGAAATCTGTTTGCCATGTTTTCCTAAGCTACACAAGAAGTGGGAATTGCCTGACTATTGCCTGTCCATTGAGTGACTTGCAGTGAATTACTTCCACTTAATTGATGTAAAGGAGGTATTTCAGCTATAGAATGTTATCTCAGGATCTTCAATCAGTCTTAACAGTTATATTTTTCCAAATGCAGTAGCATAACTAGGAGCTCTAGCATCCGACAGGGACCTCAAGCAGCACAGCAAGTTACTGGCGCTTGCAGGGAATAAAGTTTCATTTGCCATAGTTTTTTGACCAAATAATATGCATGGCTGGGATCTTTTAGAGGGAGGAAGCAGTATCAAAACAAGGGGTAAATAAAAAGAAAGAAGCTAATGAGAATTTGACATTCTTTTTTTAAATCAGTAATTCCAACTCAATATATGAAAATAAGACAAGTAAGGTTTGTTGTAAAGACCTGAGGTGGGTTTTTTTTTCTTTTCTTTCTTTCTTTTTGTTAATCCTCACTCAAGAATATTTTTCCATTGATTTTTGAGACTAGAAGGGAGGGGGAGAGACAGAGAGAGAGAGAGAGAGAGAGAGAAACACCAATGTGAGAAAGATACATCAGTTGGTTGCCTCCTATATGCGCCCTGACCAGGGCAGGGTACCAGGCCTGCAACCAAGGTTCGTGTCCTTGACCAGAATCAAACCAGGACCCTTCAGTGCATGGGCCAATGCTCTATCCAAACCGGCTAGGGCAAGACCTGAGTTTTGAAGAATAACAGAGACAGAAAAATGGTTGGTGGTTTTTGAGAAATGGAAGAAAGTGTTGGGGAAAGTTTGACAAACTCACTGGGGCAAGGAGAGCGCAGAGAGAGAATCTAGTTACATTCCAGGCCACAGAATACCAAACAAGAGTATAAATGAAGAGGAGGGAAGGGAGTTAGGGGCATCAAAGCACAGATTGTCCTAATTTAGTGCACGACATGCACAGCCCTGGTAGAAGGACATCACAGTGCCTCACAGGTGCCCAGGGACAGCTCAGTCCCCAGAAATACTTTCTACAGTTTGTTGCCCCTGCCCAAGAGTAAATGGATGAAAGGGGTTTTGAAACCAAAGTCCCCAGAAATACAGAAAGGAGTATGCTCTGCTTCTATAGGTGTCTTATGGGGGGAAAAATAAGTTAAATTCACCGTAAAGACTTAAAGAAAGCCCTGGCCAGTTTGGCTCAGTGGATGGAGCATTGGCCTGCAGACTCAGGGGTCCCAGGTTCTATTCTGGCCAAGGGCATGTGCCTTGGTTGCGGGCACACACCCAGTGGGGAGTGAGCAGGAGGCAGCTGATCGATGTTTCTCTCTCATCTCTCATTGATGTTTCTGACTCTCTACTCCTCTCCCTTCCTCTCGGTAAGGAAATCAATAAAATATATTTTTTTAAAAAACACTTAAAGAAAGAAAATGCATTTATTAGTTGAGCAAAAGTTCTAATCAGCACACTTATTTGGCAAACCTGGAGCAATTACTAGCTGCTGCGAAGGTTTCCGCTGCAGACGCAAAAAAAGGGGGTCCTCACACTCTCTGCCTGACGATGGCAACCAAGACGGAATGGGTGATACAGGAAAAAACACGGGATTTTGCATCTCAGCAATAACGTTGTAAACAGTGCAGAGCCTGTTTTACCCCAAAGAAGAATCAAATGTGAGTTTCCAAGAGAAGTGTTGGGAAAGTATTCCCCTACACCATTGCCTTCTGATTGATTCCATTTTAAAGGGCTTAAGGGTTAAAGCTAAGTAAAGGCAAGCCAGGAATTCTTATTAAAAGCTCTAATCCAAAAAAGAAGTAGTCTCTGTGGGACCGTCACCCCACTGCCATCATGGACACGAGCCATGTGCAATCTACTAAGCCAGCCTGTCACCAAGGTGCTGGCAGGCCCGGCTCCCAGGGACAGTGCATTCCGGCGCATGCGGGATTCATGGACCCCACAGGTGCTCCATCACCTGCTATGTGAGAGGCCCGAGTGCGCAAGGGCCATGTGCACACCCTGTTGGAGTCAGAGCGAGGGGCTCTGAGGTGCGCTGTACTTCTGGGTCCTGAATGTCTGTGTGGGAATGATATTCAGTGGTTCCTAAAGCATTTGTATTGTAAAAAGACACAGAAAGAAAGAAAAGAAAATGCCTCATTCTATATCAACGAGAAAAACAATTTGGTAGGTTTTATATTTGTAAATATGAACAAATATGTCCCAATGTTGACATGTTGCCACAGCTAATGGTTATTGGTTATTAAGGTTGTAGTTAGATAGGTAGATAGATAGATTGATTGATTGATATAGAGATAAAGATACATGAAGCCATGTACAAAGAATGAAAAACTGAATGGTGACTAGATAAAACACCTGAAACTAATATAATTTAAAAGTATTTAAAAACAGAAAACAAATATTTGCAAATCTGGAGTAACTTCTCTAGGCACTGTAGCACAATTTTATATATATTCATATCCAAAGGACTCTTCTTAACATTTTTAAATTATAACATGTCTTTAATCCAAACAGTTTGTTCTCTTCACTTCCTAAAAATATAGTCACTCTTTATCACCTTTATAAATTCTCCTATAAAGTTGAGCTTTGAGAAAGAATGTATATGAGAAATCACAATGCTCTGCCAGACACTCAAATAACCAAATTTAATTTAATGAGATATAATAATTTTAAAGAGCAAATTTTCCAGTTGACAGTGTCATGCATCATTTTGCCAAGGAAAAGATACTAGTAAGTCACACAAATCACTCCTATAAACAACATAATCAGTGTCAACATCATTAAAATTCTAAAATTATGTTACTTAATACATTATCAAAACCTGAGATATTACCTTCTCATTACATTTGCAACTACTATATTATCACAAATTAATTTAAAGGACACTGTCATAGTCTTAAATAAATTTGTCCATGATAAATGCACTCATATATTGTTAAACTAAATAGATGTCTACTAAGGTAGAGAACAATTCCTCTATAACATGCTACTAGTTGTGTTTTCTAGATGTGTATAAAATAATGCCAGATCAATCTTCTATCTTGCTAAGAAACATATTTTTTTCTTCAATTTTGAACAAACACCAAAAAATGGCATGTTTAAAACACAATCTATGTATAACTGTTTAGAAACACTAAAGTGTGTATTCATCACCCCAAGATAACAGGATGTTTTCAACAAGTATCAACATGCGAGCAGAAAGTAAATTCTCCATTGACTCCCCAATAATTGCTTTGATTTTTAAAATTCTGTTCAACTTTTAGACCAATACGCTGCCAGATAATAAAATGAGCATTAAATAAAGTACATTTTCAAAGTACAAGGTTTGGCAGAAAATACTTTTAATAAATATCAGATGGGACAGTATAAAAATTAGATAGTTACCTCACAATTCAAGCAAAAACACCCGATAGAAGTTTCCTTAAGTGCTGGTAGGAATCTACAATTTGGGTGGCTAATTTTTTTGTTGTTTGGAAGGAGACCAGAGTAGGATGAGAAAATAATGTTCAAACATCCTAGTTTACATTTGGTGGCAAAATAATTTGTGCTTTAATAAAAAAAAATTAAAGGAAAGTAATTATTTGAACTCAAAGTATTATTTTTCTTCTTAAATTGTTTTCACTTTAAATGTTAAGATTTTCCTCTTCTAAGAAGTCAAATGAAGAGCAAATACAGCTGCTTTTCCTTTGAACATGGAAATGGCTTTTACAGTAGTTATAAGTTTGATTATGTCCAGAGACAGACTCTCCCAAGGGAAGATTTATCAACCAAGTCAGCATCAAGCACAGATATTCACAAACAGTGGTTGAAACAGTTGTTTATCAATAATATGGGATGACATCTGCTCTGCCCCATGGAGTGGAGGAGGGGGAGTAGAAGATCTTAAGTCTCATCTCTTCCCTTGTCTACTTAGCATATTTAGCTCTGGCGTTCATTTATGATGCTAATCAAAAGAACTGGGGAAGACACAGAGAACACACTAATGATACTGAAAATGGCTGAGAGTCACTGAAGGAAGAAAGTGGGGCAACAGAACCAGGCAGGGAAGTGAGAAAAAAAGAGGCAAAAGAGTATGGATCCTGTTGGGGTAACGATTCAGAAAATTTGCAAAGAGCAGAAAGTATGTAAAGGAAAACTACCCTGCATGCAGGAGGTTGAGAGTGAGAAAGAAGAATTTAAACTATGTTGCTCTGTTTTGTAGTATAACCCACTTTGGAAATTTCTTGAAATGCTTAGCTTTTCATTTGCTTACATACTGGACTATGACTTCTCTGGCTGAGACCCCTGCCCAGCTCAGGCTAAGTTAGACCAGCCTTTCACCTCTCCCAAAGTGTCCCTGGTCCATTCTCTTCCCCCATGTTATTCAGCCTCCTATTCTGGGTGGAATTTTATCCTCCAAAAATTCATACGTTGCTTGAAGTCCTAACCCCAGTACCTCAGAATGTAACTATATTTGGCAATAGGATCTTTAAAGAACTGAAGATAAATGAGGTCATTAGGGTAGCCCCGAACCACTATGACTGGTGTCATTGTAAGAAGAGATTAGGACACAGACATAGAGAGAAGACCATGTGAAGATCCTAGTAAAACACAGCTATCTATCTGTAAGCCAAAAGCAGAAGCTTCAGACCCTGCCAACACTTTGATCTTGGGCTTTTACCTCTAGTTCTTAAGTAAATAAATTTCTGTGTTTAAGCCACCCATTCTGTGGTACTTTGCTAGAGCAGCTCTAGTAGACTAATACAGCCCCATTAAAGTCTATTCTCCTTTGCTCCAGTCTTCTCTTCTCTACTCTACTTTCTCTTCTCTACTGCCCTAAATATCCAAGCTTCTCACAGATAACCCAGATATCTGAACTCAAATGAAGGCCAGTTACCAAGATGAGGCAGAACCTGATGTAGGACTATGACGTTGTCAGGAAGGAGCTGGGTGCTAGAAGAACAGGGGGAGTTGCTGGGCACTGAGTTCACTCAAGAAAATAATTTCTGGGCCTGAGGAGGAGGGTGGGATAAGGTACTTACGACAGGGCGCAGTGTTTCAGCTCTGGAGAAACAGTGTCATTAAGGAAGCAATCCTTTGTACTAGACTACTGAGTTAAACGCTCTGGGTTCTGTGATATGTAACCAGCCTTAGCGACCCTCGGGTATAAGTATAAATATAGGATAATCCTCAATTTACTAATGATGAACTTAAGTTCAGAGAGGTTAGGTATCTTGCTCAAGGTCTTGTAGAAAAGGAATGGTCAAACGATACATCAACCCTGATCCCCTTTCCTCCAGGTTCTGAGCCCATTCTCATTACACTATACCCCAAGGTTCTAAGACAGATGAACTAAGGACAGTGAGATTTCTGACTAATAAACATGGGAAACCAAGGCCCTGTGCTGGAGTTGTTACTCATCTCGGCCAGAGAACGAAAGCAAGTGGAAAGTGCAAAGAGGAAAGAGGCAGAGGAAATGACGCCAAAAATCTAACATACCATCTGGCAACTGGTCGAACTAACTCCCATCAAACCACTCTTATTCTTCCTATCTTTTTTCTGTTCTCCATCCAAAAAAGGACTTAGGTCTGATTCCACAAACATGCGAACATACTTATTTGATTCTCAGCTAGTAAATGATTCCCTTTCTTCCAACCCTGGCTGCCCCATCCCTACCCAACTATATATTTAACACATCCTAGGAATATTCCCACCACGAAGCCAACAGCTGACCACATGATTGCCTTCATCCATAGAAAAACTTTCAACTTGCACAAATGTGTTTGTTCACCTGCTGACTCATAACACCTGCTGATATCTAGACATGTGTGGGGCATCTGATGGGAATGGCATTTTTTACCAGGCAAAGTGTGCCCTCATAAAACACAAAAATTGTGGTGAGTTAAGCTTTGGAATGTGTTTAAGAGTTATTAGGACCATGACATTTCATATCCCAAGAAACTCTTCAGCAAACTTGGATGCTTGCCTTTATTGGCTAAAATTTAAGGCAAATTCAAACAAAAGAGAGTTCAGACAAGAGAATACTCACAGTAGAACACAACTTTACAACATTGCCCGATTTTGAGTATTTGAGCCCTAATTATTCACTAACTGCTTTTGTTCTGCTCCACTTCCTGTAAACCGATGTTGATTAAATACACTTTCTGTGTATGTGAATAGGGTTTTGCAAGATGTTTATGAATTCAAAGACTTTACTGGGGATTAAAAGCCCTGCCCTGGACACTCCACTTGTAGGATTCATAAATCAAATGGCTGAACCTTCCCTACATCTTCCAGATGCAGCTACAAATATTTTCAGTTGGCACGAAAGCAAAAATGAGACACTCACATCCAGGTTTTAAATGCTAACGTTAAAGCTATTGTGCACAATAATTTGAAATATGTTTAAAAACTAGAATTTTAGCCCTCCCATTTTAATTTTCCTCGTTTGTAATATAATTTGAAACCATAATGGTCTTAGGTTAAGCAACCAAGGAGAAAATAGCTTTCTTACAGGTTTGTTGCATTTTTTAGGATTTAAAGTATGAATTTTATTTTTCATCATCACCTATGTAGACAAGCTATCATATAATTAATTTTCAATCATATTACTCTATTGATGATTGTTTCAATTATTAAAAATATTATTTTGGACACAACGGCATGTCTGTTAGTGTACTTACTATTCTTTACAAAGTCCCACTGAAATTACATTTTTCTACTTTGTTGATTAAAACTTTGGTGCCATAAACAAATTTATATTTATTATACCAATTAAAATTGTAAATTAATTCCATAACCTTAACATTTAGTTTAAACATTATTGAAAATCAATCTTCTACATACTATCATTATTAATATAACATGCCATCTATAATATATATTTGCATATACACATATACATACCTTTTATACTATTTCTTATGTATAATCCTATATAATAATCTACTCTAATAAAAGAGTAATATGCAAATTAACCACAACTCCAAGACACTCAAGCCATGCCCACCAGCCAAGCCACACCCCCAGCCAATCAGAGTGGCTGTATGCAAATTAACCCAGCCAATATGGAGGCCGGCAGCCACAGAGCTAGAGCAAACAGGAGGCTTCTGTTGCAACTACCTGCCTAGGCTGGCTGGGCCTCTGCTCACAGCAACAATGTTTCAATTATAAAAGCCATGGAGCTGAAGCAAACAGGAGGCCTCATTACTTGCCTAGGTCTCCGCTCAAGGTAACAAAGTTTCAATTATAGAAGATAAATAAACCCCAGAAACCTGATTCCAGCCAGCCTCACTGGGACCTTGTATCAATGGGAGCTGTGGGCAGCCTGAAAACAGCCCTCAGCCCCTCACCCAGGCTGGCCAGGCACCCCAGTAGGGACCCAAACCCTGAAGGGCATATGGGCAGCCTGAAAACATCCCTCAGCCCCCCACCCAGGATGGCCACACCTCCATGGGGTGAGGGTTCCCACTGGAGAGCTTGGCCAGCCTGCAAACAGCCGTCAGCCCCTTACCCAGGCTGGCCAGGCACACCAGCAGGTGGACATCCTCCAAGGGGCCCCAGACTGTGAGAGGGCACAGGCCAGGCTGAGGGACCTCCCGAATGCACAAATTTTTGTGCACCAGGCCCCTAGTCCTATATAGTGAAAGGCTATTATGCAAATTGACCAAATGGCTAAATGACTGGTTGCTATGACATGCATTGACCACCAACGGGCAGATGCTCAATGCAGGAGCTGCCCTGTGGTGGTCAGTGAACTCCCACAGCAGGAGCACTGCTCAGCCAGAATCTGGGCTCACAGCTGGCAAGCTCAGCGCCAGTGGCAGGAGCTGCTCCCACCTCCACTGGAGTGCTAAGGATGTCGACTACTGGCTTAGGCCTGCTCCCTCAAATGGGCCTAAGGCAGCAGTCAGATATCCCCCAAGGTTCCCAGACTGCAAGAGTGCAGGCCAGGTTGAGGGATATCCCCCCCCCCCCGAGTGCATGAATTTTGTGCACTGGGCCTCTAGTTCTATATAATAAAAGCCTAATATGCTAAGTGTCTGACCATTGGTTCAATTATTTGACCAGTCACTATGATGTGCACTGACCACCAGGAGGCAGACACTCTGACTGGTAGGTTAGCTTGCTGCTAAGATCCAGCTGATCAGGACTGGGCAAGACAGGCTGGACATGCCCTGGAGCCAACCTGCTGCAGTCCCTCCCTGGCCTCCAAAATATTTCTTCTAATTAATTTCCTTTCAATGTTACAAATCCATGCACTGAGCCTCTAGTAGTAAGTATAATCCTTTATAATAAAAGCCTAATATGCTACGTGTCTAGTCGTCCAGTCGTTTGTTCAACCAATCAAAGCATAATATACTAATGATATGCTAAGGCTACTCAACCACTCGCTATGACATGCGCTGACCACCAGGGGGAAGACGCTCGAACTGGTGGGTTAGCTTGCTGCTGGGGTCCACCTGATCAGGACTGAGCGAGATGGGTCCACCCCAGAGTTCCTCCTTGGATGGTCAACCTCCTGCGTCCCTTCCTGGTCCCGATTGTGCACCGATGGAGTCCCTTGGCCTGGCCTGTGCCCTCACACAATCCGGGATCCCTTGGGGGATGTCAGAGAGCTGGATTTTGGCCTGATCCCACAGGGCAGGCCGAGGGACCCATCATGCTCCAGGCCTCTAGTATAATATATTAAACATGTAAATGACTGCTTTGGTTCTTGAATAGTTTATTTCTGGTTTTGTCATTCTTTATTTTTTTAAAACTCTTGAGTAAATTATTTCTGTTTTTGTCATGTTCAGTAGCAGGTTTACACCAAAACGGATTTTATGCTTTGTAGCCATTCATCGTGACAACTATCACAATTCATAGATTAACCACAGTAAGTAGAAGCATGCATCTTTATGGAATAAAGCAAACATGATTAATTTTATCACAACTTTTTACTCCTGATATTAACCATTTCAACCCTTTTGCACAACGTTTTAGTACATGTGTTGAAAAAGAGTATCATATCATCCTTATTTCATAAAAAAAAAATTTCAGTGTTTGGAGGAATTTCCAAGTTGTTAAAAATGAACTCAAAGAAGGAACAACTTCTATGGCTTTGTACTTCAAGCTAAAGTGCAATATGTCAAAAAAAAAAAAAAAAGGATATTCTGGTCAATCAGTTTCAGTATATCAAACTTGCTGATTGTGGTTCCCTATTGTTCTTTTGTATTTCATATATAAGCTGGCATCATAGTTCTCTTTCATCTGCTTTTTTTTTTAAAAAAAAGAAAGATGATCTAATCTATAAATAAAATATAAATATGGAGCTGGTATAAATTTTAGCCACAAAAATAAGAGTGTAAAATGTAACTATTGTAGGAATCAAGGCCCCATTTTATCTCATCTAGCAGTCACTTTTAGGAAATCCAATTTGTGATTTTTTCAATCACCTCAGGTTTAATTTTGAACTAATTGAGAATAGCCGCCCTTCCACTTTTTCAGTAGGTATGTTGGCTTGATATCAGTGAATAGAGTAAGCTTTGGGGAATGTGTTATATAATACGCCGACTTCTAAGTCTTACCCAGTAATCTCATTTCTAGATGTTGCTTCTTAGGTCTTTCACTAGTCACACTTTCACATTTTAGAAATGGGGTGGGTATGCAAGGAAAACAAAAGGAAAAAAAGAAGAAAAGAAATTGGAAAGAAAAAGGATTCTTATCTAGTTCCTGATACATTGGGTCATCACTATTAATTATTTTCATATCTTTTATTTTTAAAGTTTGCCCTTCTTTTCTTCTGCACCTCTCTATAGGATTGCTTCTAAATCTTCAAAAGAAGGGGTGACAGAGAGCGTCTATGAGTCCAGAAAGGGAGATTACAAGCTGCCGACAAACCACAAGCCAAAGAAAGAAGTTGCTAACAGTATTAATCATAGTAGAACATTAAAACATTTATTAAAAATGTAATTGTTTACTTGGAGGATATGTTAAATGTCTCAGTGCTCAGAAATATTCCAGAGCAGATATAACTTATATTCAATAAAGAGCTTCCATGGAAAGGCTGAATTCTCCTTCAAACTTGTAAAAGATAAAGATTGATCCTACCATTAAATGCTTCCAAAAATGTCCTTAATTCCCCAAATAATGTAGTTATTATTTTTTTTATGGACTATTCATGCTTTTATACTTTTTGGACAGTAATAGCAGAGACCAGGTTGATCTTTCTGTTCTCCCAAGTACATTAATGATGCTCTCTCTGCTCTATCTAGGCAACACATAGGTGGCAATCATCCACCAAAGTACCAACCAATTCTTCAGGAGGATATGATCATGTGAAACCATCAGGAAATGTAAGAGAATAAGACATGAATGACCACTGTACTGGAGAAATTGAATAAAGGACAGTAGAGAGAAAGTTTTACATGAGCTCAAAAGTGGAACACACAAGCTTTTCCTGAAAGGCATCGAGATCGTTTTACAATAAAGTGCCAGTTCAGCGGGGCCTCCAGTTTGGTCAGAATGTGATGGAATAGAGCAAAGCAGGCCCTGCTGGCCCAGGAACTGAGAGGTAGGGAGAATGAATGTGAAATGACTTATCTAGAAAATACAAAATGCCCTCAATCATAATCCTCAAGTGCTCACAGACCCTGCAAATCTGTGGCAAGGGAAGTCCTTTTTAAAATGCACATTAAGCGTGTGAGTGCCCAGCATCAACCATCCAGAACGATTCTCAACCTTCTGGCCCTTTAAATACAGTTCCTCACGTTGTGACCCAACCACAAAATTATTTTCATTGCTCCTTCATAACTATAGTGTTGCTACTATTATGAATCGTAAATATCTGATATGCAGGATGGTCTTAGACGACCCCTGTGAAAGGGTCATTGGACCACCAAAGGGGTCGCGACCCACAGATTGAGAACCGCTGAAAAGTAATTGATAAGCTTCCGGAGAAGCAGTCAATGCGTGAACCTTGGCAAGGTCTGAGCACTGGGCTGCAGCCATGGCCTACTGCGGGCAGGAAGGGAAGGGTCGAATCATATTTTTTACCAAAGAAGACCATGACACTCCAAGCAATGCAGAGCTGGTGGCTGACGATCCCAATGATTCATACAAGGAGCATGGATTGACCCTGCCAAGAGGAGACATGGACTGGAACTCTCCGGGCCTTGCGGGAATGGCTAGTGGCCCCTGTGGGGAACAACTAAAGTCCTGCTTCCACTACAGCACGGAGGATCTCAAGAGATCTGACTGTGTAAACCTGTTCCAGGCTTTGCAGGATGCACGCAGAAGTACCCGGACCTCTCTCCTCAAGATGAGGAAGAGGAGCAGGAGGAGGAAGAGCAGAAGCCTACAGAACATTTAGAAAAGGCAGCTGCTACTGAGGCCACCCAAGCAAAGAAGAGAAGGGATAAGGCTAATGAAGGCCATGCTGCAGCCCTGGCTCCAGGCTTCCCACTCAGAGTGCGATGCACCTTCTGCAGGTGCCTTTCGGTCACTCTCCAAGAATGTCTTTCCCTCTATTGTTCCGTGCACTGTAATGTGCAAATAACTTATTGTGATGATCGGGGGTTTGGGCCCCTTGACGTACGCACTGAAAAATGTCCGTGCATCTCACATAACTCTACCAGTGACTGTGGCTGCCCCTTTTGAATTCTCCTTTGAGGTTACCTCTAAGTTTGCCACTTTGAAATAATGTGCTGAATACTCTCGGCAACCAAAAATCATTATCTAGGAGTATCTCTTGTGAGTGAGCTGATTTATTCTGAGTCATTATCTCCCTTTTAGCAGATTTTATACTGGTTTGGGCAATGAAATAGAAACAAAAACGTCATCCTTTAAAAATGCTGGCATGGAGCCCTTCCTCATACAAGAGGCCAGATAATCAGATACTTATTTCTCCAAAAACCATCTTGACCTTGAGTATACGAGATACCACACTTCATACCTGATACATTTTGGTTTCCATTTTTACATTGAACTCCAGGTTTTCTGTGGAGTTTTGGACTCTCTTGCTCACAGGCCCTTTCTAAATGAAGAAGAAGCTGGTTTTACTGTCCTTGTTATTCCAAAAGCCTTGGTTTGGGACCTGTGTTAAGACTGGCTCTGGCTCAGCCTGTTCAGATGCCGTAGTCATGAGAGGTGGGGACCTACTTGCAACCAAGAAGGAAACATGAATTAAAGAGAGAGCACAGTTTTACATGAAAAATAAAAAAAGTTAATAAATAAAAAGAAAAATAATTTAAAAATCAGGAAAACATAAATCTTTTCTACATTTCTGCTTTAAATATCAAGCACGAAACATAATTAATTTTTATTTTAATGTGAACAAAATAAAACAGACTAGGGTCCATAGACAATTCCATAGACGCACACACACACATACAGGTCTTTGGTACTTTTTTAACTTGATCTTCCATCAAAATGGATTTTTATCCCACTTTCATTAAACACCTGAAGGTCCATCATGAACTTGCAGGGTTCTAGTTTGGCCATCTGAGTCAAAGTTTTGATGCCTTCCAGAAGCATAGCCACCCGGTCCTCAAACTTCATCAAGAGATTTCTCATCTAGATATCAAGAACTACACGTGTTTTTCTTCCTTTGTCTTTGCGGCCTTGAGAAAACCATTGTGAATTAGGAATGAGAGCGCAGGGTTGATGCGTGCTATGTGACATGAGGGGACATATAGAATGCTTCCTCACTCTGCATCACGTTTTTTAAAATAGTTTTAATATTACCTTGTGACTCAATAACATGAGATTATTTGAATAATATAAAACACTATCTAGTTGCAGGTTACTATCTGAATTGAGGAATTCTTCAAAGAACAAAAAAGTCTTCTTTAAAGAATTAAACAGCAAGATTAAAAATGTTTTTTAATCATAGGCTCCGTGAAAAAAAAAATCTGATAATGGGAAGTACTTGTCACAGTATGATACACACTACTCCTTATTAAACTAATGGCACAATTGTTTCTTATTTAAAAACTAGAGGCCCGGTGCACGAATTCATGCACAGGTGGGGTCCGTCAGCTGGCCAGTGACCAGAACCGACCAGGGCCATCTCGCTCAGTCCCAGTTGGGGCCAAATGGGGCAGGCCAGAAGGAGGGACTGAAGGAGGTTGGCCTGCTGTGGAAGGTTGGCTGTGGGAATGCACTGAACAGCAAGAGGCAGCTCCTGCGTTGAGAGTCTGCCCCCTGGTGGTCAGTGCATGTCATAGCAACCTGTCAACTGGTCATTTGGTTAACTGGTTGTCACAGTCGCTTAGGCTTTTATTTATATAGATTGCTTTCTGTGTCATTGTGGCTACCGGCAAAGGGAGTTTTCTAAATTCTTGCTGTCTAATTCCTACTTTGCTTTACTTTGTATCCCTGTTTTACTTATATACATTTTAAAAGGAAAACAAAAGCCCCAAATCACTTGGACACATGTACCCAAGGTTTCACTGCTAGATCATGCGATAGAAGGGATGTTCATCCTCTTCCTCGAAAGAACCATCTTTTCAAACAGCTCTGAACGACATCATCACAGGCAAGCTCTCCATCAGCTGTACAGCTGTGACACGAGACAACGTGCAGCATAATCTGTTCTGCCACATCTGCTTGGTCTCTCGCATATATAACCAAGCTTTCATCTCTGAAGTGCAAAGATAATTATTTCCAGAAGTCACAGAAAGGGGCAGAACCATTGGAGAACATGGGTGTCAGAGATTTGCTTGACTTTCAGACAGTGAGAAAAAGTGAAAATTTCCGAAAAGAAGGATTTGTGAAATGCTACAGGAAGTGTGTTTCACAGTTCGGTTTTTGTCTTAGAGGAGGAGACATCGACTACACGACAGGAAATCCCACGAGGGCAGGGAGAACAGGCGATCCAGCAGTCATTTCAGGAATTTGAAGAGCTCTACGGGTATCCAAAGAGGGAGAGGAAAACTGGTCCTGCAATACTGAACAGCCTCGGGAGGTAACAGGGCTCTGGCCCAGGCACTGGGGTGCACATAGCCCCATAGGAACAAGAAGAGATGGATTTTAACAGTGAACCTTAATTTAGATATTTCTGTTAACAATGTTGAGACCTCAATATAGTTGTGCATGTAATTATTGAATTTCTTTTTCTTAATTAAGCAAATAAAAATAGTTCTTGGGCCCTAGCTAGTTTGGCTCAGTGGATAGAGTGTTGGCCTGCAGATCAAAGGGTCCTGGGTTCGATTCAGGTCAAGGACACATACCTTGGTTGCAAGCTCCTCCCCAGCTCAGGCCTTCAACGGGGCTTGTGCAGGAGGCAACTAATCAATGTACTTCTCTAACATCGATATTTCTCTTTGTCTCTTCCTTTCCCTTCCACTTTCTCTGAAAATCAATGGAAAAATATCTTCGGGTGAGGGTTAAAAAAAGAAAGCTCTTAATTTACCTAAAATTTTGCAATTCCTTTTAATTTTGTTACTATCATGTCATAACATTCAGAAATTGCCTAGTTTTGTTTTGTTTTGTTTTGTTTTGTTTCACCCATTCTACTAGACTAGGGTATGAGAAGATTGAAAAAAATAGCTATTAGTAGGTCCTTTATTGGTTTATGATAAATAACAAAGTAGTTATACTTTTAATCAATCAACAGAAAAAATTCATAAATAGGAGGAACATACTTGATTGTTATCCTATTAAAAAAAAACCTCAGAAAAGTTAGAACCATTCATATTAAAGGGGATAAACATCAATCTCTATTTCACTATTTCACTAATGATGCTAACCATTACTTCATGAAGATAGTATTATAATAATTCATTTATTTAATACAGTACTATGTGCCAGACACTATGCTAAGAGTTTTACTTTCATTATCTTTTATCTTTTAAAACATTTCAATTATGAAAAAGTTCAATAATATCTAATCTAATAAAAGCGTAATATTAAAATTAACGGTCTCTTTGGGATGCCTAAGCCACGCCCACCAGCCGATCAGAGTGACTGTATGCAAATTAGCCCAGCCAAGATGGCAAAGACCCACTGCACACCGGGGTCCAGCAGGGCAGACGGGCTGGAGGAGCAGGGCAGGAGGAGCGAGCAGGCCCCGAGACTACAGCCTGAAAATAGACCGATTGTGGGGGCATGCACACGCAGAGGCTTAGCCCACGGTCGGTCTATTATCAGGCCCCAGCTGAAGGGCTGGGAACCGGCCATCCAGGCCCCAGCGAGGGCCTCCAATCGGTTCCAGGCAGGGGTCTCCTGTGAGAGGCCCCTGTCTCCATTCAGAGCTGGGATGAACCCCCAGGAGCCAGGAGACGGAGAGATGGGCAGGGGGCAGATGGAGGGAGCATCAGCCAGGGAGAGTTTGGGAGGAAGTAACCAGGTAGGGGAGGGGTGGAATAGGATGCAGGGAAGAACTTTATAAAACAGTCAGTGGACAGCAGTGTTAAAAAAAAGAGGATGTATGAGTGAACTGTAGGGCCTATAATGAAGACCAAGTATAGTTGTGTACTGGGGACAGATTTTAAAAGTAGAAGTCAGAAAAGAAAAAAAGATAAATGATGGTGGATAATTAGGCAAGTAGATAGGTATTAAAACAGTGGAAGTAAGTAGAAAAGAATGTATGGCAAAGGTAGGATGAGAGAAAAAGAGGGAGGGAAGAAAAGTTATAAAGGGGGAGTTGGTAGAACTTAAAAGGAGAATGGGAAGAAGGAAGGAATGAGGGAGGGAGCAAAGCAGGTCAGAGGGAGGAAGTGAAGAAAAAAATTAAGGTGGGAAGGAAGGAAAAAGGAAGGTGGGCAGGGGTAAAGATAAAGGAAAGAAGGAACATGGGAAGGGAAGGAGGGTAGTAGAAAAATGGGAAGAATGATGATGGAACAGAAGTAGGAAATAAGGAGGAAAGAAAAGTTTATAAATGATGAGTCAGTAGGAAAAGTGTTACATAAAGGAGAAAAATTGTGTGAGAGGAAGAAGCCAATAAGGAAGTCAAATACAATTGTACGTGAAGGAGATAAGATTAAAAAAGAAAGTTAATAGGGGTGACCAGGCCGGCAGGGGAGGGCAGTTAGGGGATCAGGCAGGCAGGCAGGCAGGCAGAGTGGTTAGGGCAGGCAGGCAGGTTAGCGATTAAGAACCAGAGGTCTTGGATTGTGAGAGTCCCCAAGAACTCCATATTGGAGAGGGTGCAGGCCGGGCTGAGGGACCGCCCCCCATGCATGAATTTTGTGCACCTGGCCCCTAGTATTAAATGAAATAGTATCAGCCCTAGCTGATTTGGCTCAATAAATAGAGTATTGGCCTGCAGACTGAAGAGTCTTGGGTTTGATTCTGGTCAAGGGTGTGTACCATGGTGGCAGACTCTATTCCCAGCTCTGGTCGGTGTACATGAGGGAGGCAACCAATTGATGTGTCTCTCTCACATTGATGTTTCTCTCTCTCTGTCTCTCCCCTTCACTTCCACTCTCTTTAAAAAATTAATGGAAAAATATCCTCAGGTGAGGACTAACTAAAAAATAAGATAAATAAAATAAAGCAGTATCATGAACTCCCATGTACCTCATAACCCATCCTCTATAATTACAAACTCATGGCCAATAATAAATTTATGTCTATATTCCTACACATCTCCTCTCATCTGTACTGTTTGAAGTAAATCTGATCCTTCCTATATTTTTACCTGTACACACTTCCATATACAATGTCTGGAAGATAAGGCTGTTTTTAAAGCAGCATCATTTTAGATAATATTCAAAATGATCTTATGAAACCGGTCCCATTAACATCACCGTCTCTCAGGTGCGAACACTGGAGCTTAGAAAAATGAAACGCCTCGTCCCAAGTGCCTGCTAGCGTATAGCCTTCTGGGGACTGACAGACGGCCCTGTCTGAATCCAAAGTGAAAGCTCCTAACCATTCCATTGACTCTCTAATGCCAGATAATTTCACCCTCTAGAAATTTTGTTGATTTTTTAATATCTCAATTCTGACCGGTACTTCATGGAGACAACACTAAGGAAATAAAAATGCTCTTGATCACTTCAAGAACCGAGAATTTTACTCAGGACACTAGATGACCTGTGTTTCTAAACACCAAGGTGGTCACAGAAATCTTTATATGCCTCTTCCCTGTCTATCTTAAGTTCACCAAACTTGGGACTTAGATACGGACTCCTGAGATTCTGGCTCTAAAGCAAGAAAAACCTCTGGTCATTGGTATTCAACAAGTACAGAGAGCTACAGCCATCCCTGACACACATCCAAGCAGGCCAGGAATAGGCTGACCAGGGTATGGGGAAGTCCCAGGAGTTAGTACTTCAGTACAACCGACACTTCTCCACAGCACTGTGCATGCTCTAGTGAGGGGGCTAGGGGGGCACATAGATGCTGCTGGATAATGACAGTTTAAAGTGTTTGTTTTTAATGTTGCCATCCTACATAGGTCCTTACGTAAATAAAATATACCTTTTAAAATAATTATTTATGCCTAAGTACTTTTCTCTAAGATGAGTCATTTATGTCACTGACACTACTTGTAAAGCCAGCACCGGGTTACTTTCATGTTCAGCTACTATGAATAATGACCACTATTATATGACATAGCCATTTGAAATAGAGCTATATAATCACAGCAATTTCCATGCAAATTTCTCTAGACATTGATCTGGCCTAGAGAAACCTAACCTGCAATTTATAATTGCCAGATCACATAGAAATGGTTGTTAGAGAAAAAGCCCTTGGAATAGTCAAGGATTCAGCAAAAAGTGTGGTTTCCTTGAGTAAGTGATGATGGGACATCTGAGGAGAATGAACCAAAAGAAGAGAAAATTTAGGAATCTTTGCTTTGTATTCCTAATATTAAACTTATACCCTTGTCTACATTGTACAAGACTCCTTACCTTTGAGCACATTTGAACCTCTATACAAGTAAGTCAAAAATACATGCTAGCTTTTCATTTTCCATTTGGTTCATTAGCTTACTTCTTTGCAGAATTTGAATCCACAAATAAGCACCATATGTGTACATGATGGATACAAATATGAATAAGTCATAGACTTGCCATTAAAGTCTGGTAGAGAGAAAAACACATTGATGACTATAATGCATTGTAGTAAAAGATCCTCTCCAAGAAATGAAAGAAAATATAAGTGCTATTGGGTTGAAGATGAGGGTCAATGCAAGAACTGATATTATTCAACTGGGATGGAATTTATAAAGTTATGGCATTTGGGACAGGCCTTAGGATACCTCCTACTAAGTCTCAAATGAAGTGTCACCCTCTCCAGGAATTTTTCCATGACTCCCTCCCTAAATCTGAGTTCCGTGGCCATTCTTAGTACTCCTACTTCTCTATTAATGCCTTTTCTGATTATTCTAAAATGATGCTGCTAAATCACAGTATTTGTTAGTATATGAGTTCATTGAATTGCAGGGAGTTGACTGTTCATCTTTACCATATTTTTGAAATCCTAGCACAGTGTAGGTGCTCAAAACTTTGTTGAATCAGTGAATAACACTAAGATTTAAACAGGACCATACCTCAGAGGAGAGGTAGTATCACAGGTATAGATTGAGAAGTCACCAGCATAGAGCTGCTAGTTATAGAATTTAAAGTGTATAAGTTCCCCAAAGGCTATGGTAAGAAGAAAATGAGATGAGCCCCTGAGTCCTTGGTGAACTATATTCCCAATGAGGCCTAATCTGATTGATAATGCATGCTTCCTGCTTCCAACCTTTGCAACATCACCCACACTCAGGATGCCCCTTATTCTCCTTGAGTGTTCTTTTTTTCTATTGACTTTTAAGATGATAACTAATTTTTTTGCTTATTTTTTGTACTTATTATTGTCCAACTCTCTGTTAGATATAAGTACATGATCTTTGACTATTCTGTTCACTAATGCAGCCTTAATTCTTAGAATGCAGTAAGAACTCAATATTTTTTGAATTAATGGATAACTATCTGTATTAAGGATGTTAAATAAGGAAAAAGATAAATACTACCCTAGCCAGTTTGGCTCAGTGGATAGAGCATCAGCCCACAGACTGAAGGGTCCTGGGTTCAATTCTGGTCAAGGTTATGTACCTCAGTTGCAGGCTTAATCCCCAGTCCTAGTCTGGGAGCATGCATGGGGCAATCAGTTGATGTGTCTCTCTCACATTGATGTTTCTCTCTCTTTGCCTCTCCCTCTCTCTTTCAAGAGAGAGAGAGAGAGAAATACAAAATAAAGCAATCATTGTATAGGAAGATAAACATAAGATCACCCTATATGGTAAAAACAAAAGGTGAAAGAAATTTTAGTAAGTAGTAGGTAGGTAGGAATTGAGATAACTATGAAGTGTTTTAAGAAGAAGGGATATGAGAAGAGATTTCTGGATTTAGTAAATTCAGATCATTACAGAACACTTTCTATGGTGGTGAGTGAAGAAATCAGATAGCAAAGGTTGAAAATG
>PVJC01009438.1:0-45850 GCA_004026665.1 Murina feae
TGGTCAACAGGGCAGAAGGTTCTTCTCTTTTCAAATAAAAGTTACTGAGATCTTTACCTGCTTTTTGGAGGGAAATTCATGACTGCAATGGCAGAGATCAGGTAGATCACTAGAACTTGGTCTGGTTTGCGTGGAAGATGAGATGCCTCGGGACATATAATGTTTATGAAGAAAGAGACTAACAACAGCTGTGTGTCTTATGGCTCAAATCCTCCTGCAGTCCATCAAGACAGCCTTAGATCCCTTTGGAAAATAGGGTGAAAGGTCTTAGATTTTTTTTATTTTTTATTTTTTTTGCAGTGGGTCCTGTCTGCTATAGAGAAGCTTTGGCCATCTTACGGACATTTCCTTGAGACAAATTTGTTCCCACAGGAAACCGTAGATGAGAGGCATTGACTAGTATTTGGGCTCTTACTGCCTTGGGTTGGGTTTACTTAAAATGCTAAAGCAGATGACAAACTTGAGAATGATAATCTGACTCAAAGAAATACAAATTCTTGTGGTCAGTCTTGCCACCCTGAAAAATTCACCTAACCCTGATCTGTAAACAAGATGATAACATGAGATGTTGTCTGAGTAAAGGGCTAACAGTTGTCCCAGATTATGGTGACACACTCCTCAAAGATGGTCACAGCTGTGTGAGCCATGCATGAGTCAACAGAGGGTGCCAACCCCATGATCCCAGGAAACAATGTGGCTATAGCTGCAAATTCAAGGGTTCCCAAGGCTGAAATAAACAGTATCAGCCATGAGGATGCCACCACCCAGTACAGAACCCTGTGAGGCCAAGAACAATGGAAGCTCACTGGGTTGAGCACTGAGCCACTGCTATAGTGAGGCTGAAAGTAAATGGAAATCCTTGTTTAATGCACAAAGCCACAGATTTAGTCTGCTCAGGCTGGCATAACAAAATACCATGACTGTGTGGCTTAAACACCGGAAATTTATTTCTCATAGTTTTGGAGGCTGGGAAGAGCAAGATCAAGGGGCAGGCCATTTTGGTTCCTGGGGAGACCTTCTTCTCAGCTTGTAGCTGGATGCTTTTCACTATGTCCTCACATGGAGGAGGGGGAGAGAAAAGGAGAGATGGATGTCTAGTGTTCTGTTCTCTCCTCCCCCTCCTCCTCTTCCTCCTCCTCCTCCTCGTATAAGGACACTAATTCTATCATGGAAGACCCAGCCTCATGACCTTATCTATACCTAACTCCAAAGACCCCATCTCCAAATACCATCACAGTGGAGAATAAGGATTCAAGATAGGAATTTTGGGGAAATACAAACATTCAGTTCATAATAGCCACTTGCAACCTTGATGGTCCTGATTCTTCCCTCCCACTCTACCCCGACCTCAATCACTTTAAGGAGAAAAACAAGTAGAGGTGATGCTGATGTCTGTCTGTCCACAAGACCATACCTGTCTAAGCATCCTGGAGATTTAGAGAAAAGGAGAGACTTAAAATGTATGGCTCTGTTGCATATGGGTCCTCAAGGCAGTATCCTTACTGGTTCTGTTCCCACAAAGGCTCCCAATTTAAGAGATGGGATTTGGGCAATAGAGAAGGGAAGCTAACATGGTCTTGTGCCAGGGTCCTTTGAGTCAACTCAGTGTAGTATTGTAGATCCACTGATGAATATATAATTGTTTTAATGTTTTACATACTTGAATTGTAAATGTTCATAAAATTCAGAGGGGAGTTCCCTGATAGAAAAGAACCACATTTAAAAACTGCTGGTGGAGCACATATATTGTTCTTCAGCCTACCTCCCTGACCTCCTGGATTGTGCAACAGAAACAGTATAGAATTCCAGAGGAGAATAGCCTTGATTAAAAATTTAAAGGTAGTAGGGATCATAAGAGATGAAATATCTATATATATATTAAAGGCTAACATGCTAAGTGTCCCTCTGACCATCAGACCAGTAGCTATGGTGTGCACTAACCACAAGGGGGCAGATGCTCAACCCTGAAGCTGCAATGATGCTCACTGGCCATTTACAAAGAAACAGCACTGCGGACCTGGTGCCATCAAAGCAACACTCGGCTCCCCCCAGTGGGACATAGGCCCCACCACCACCCTGGAATGACACCCCACCAAATCTCAGCGAATGCTGCCAAGACTCCATGGCACAAAATGTGGCCCACAGCCCAGCCTAGCCTGAAAACGGTGGCTGTGAGCACCGGGTAATGATATCATGTAGCAATGCCCAGCTTCCTCTCCCTAGTGACAGGCCATTTAACAATAAAGGGCACTATGGACTTGGTGCCCACAAAGCAACACTTGGCTCCCCCCAAGTGGGACACAGGTCCTGCCACCACCCTGGAGTGACAGCCCACCAAATTGTAGCCAACATTGCCAAGACCCCATGGTGCAAAATGCAGCCCACAGCCCAGCCCAGCTGGGAAAAGGTGGCTCTGAGTGCTGGGGAATGACATCACATAGCAACGCCTGGCTTCCTCTCTCTAGTGATTAGCATCCTTGGAGTTTCTTCAGCCCAGAAACATGAAGCTGATAAACTCTGACAAAATTTAGGGGCTAGCTCCCCAAGGAAATTTCCCGGAGACTGGTGGGCAGATTACAATGTGCATCGCCCTGGCGGTTAGGAAAGACTGCTGTCTCTTCATTTAAACAAATGTCTGTGAAGAGATGCCTCATCTCTTTTGATCCTCACAGAAGTCTTGGAGTAAGTAGATAGGAGACTCAGTAGAATACTATTTTCTTTTCATTAGCTGGAAAACGGAGATTTAGAAAGTTTAGAAACTTTATCCATCTGAAAAGAAGTAGGAAATAGTGGAACTTGAAAATTACTTCAGGTTTTCTCACTGAGCAGAATATAGTCAAACACTGCTACAGTTAAATATTTCACCCTTTGTTCTCCCTGTGTGATCTA
Source organism: Murina feae (assembly GCA_004026665.1). Classification (NCBI taxonomy): domain Eukaryota; kingdom Metazoa; phylum Chordata; class Mammalia; order Chiroptera; family Vespertilionidae; genus Murina; species Murina feae. The sequence continues at coordinate 2,890 of PVJC01009438.1, forward strand.
CGATAATAATCTGCTTTGTGTTGATATTTACTGCTGTGTTGCTAACAATTACCTGAAAGAGAAGTTGGGGTGCTTCACTGGTTTGGGAAAAGTTTAGCTAAATCAGAAAGCAGGTCTAATTAAGCAAGTTAATTTAGATATATAAAGCTCTTGCTGACACCAATTGTATGTGTTTCGATCTGTCATTGTTGATGGTGAATTTGGTTGACACTTCTATTATAGAGAAAGGGCAGGTGGGTCTAGCTGCAGTTGGACATCCTTAGCGTTGCTGAGGAGGCAGGAAAGGCTCCCATCATCACCGCTGTCCTAGCAGCCGTCAGCCTGGCTTGTGGCTGAGCAGAGCTCCCCCTGTGGGAGCGCAATGACCACCAGGGGGCAGCTCCTGCGTTGAGTGTGTGCCTCCTGGTGGTCAGTGTGTGTCATAGTAACCAGTCATTCCCAGTCATTCTGCTGTTAGGGTCAATTTACATATTACCCTTTTATTATATAGGATATTTGGCTAATTCTTTACATGTTTAAAGTTGTCCTATTATCTTCCTAGCTGGGTTTGCTTAGTGGGTAGTGCGCCAGCCTGCAGACTGAAGGGTCCTGGGTTCGATTCTGGTCAAGGGCATATACCCAAGATTGTGGACTCAATCCCTAGTAGGGGGCGTGCAGCAGACAGCCGATCAATTATTCTCATTATTGATGTTTTTCTCTCTCTCCCCCTCTCTATTCCTCTCTCTCTAAAAATCAATAAAAATATATATTTAAAAAAAGAGACAGGGCAAATAGTGATATTAAAATATTTCTTCTAATTAATTTCATTTCAAAGTGCACGAATTCATGCACTGGGCCTCTAGTATAATAGTCTAGTGAAAAAGGCTAACCAGAATTGAAGGTTTACAGTAGATTGCTGCCAACTGAATTCAGCTGTTAATCCTATAACCCCAGCTGTTCAGACATCATGACCATAACTGAATTCATTACACAGACTCATGCACTTGGCATGCTATCTAGGACATTGCCAATGCCATCTTTGGCACCTAAGAATCAAAACCAGTTTCCATTCATGCCAAATTTGCAGTATCCCCTTAGGAGGATCTAAATTTCCCTGCTACTTGCCACTAGTTGGTAGTCAGAATTGAGTGCAAGTTCCTCTACCCCTGGGGTCCAAAGCTGTCATTGTGTAGATTATATCCTGTTGCTTGGCAAGTCAGAAGCATCAGTTTCAATCACCTTGACTGATATTATCATACATCTGTCAGCAGGTGAAGCTGATAAACTCTGACAAAATTTAGGGGCTAGCTCCCCAAGTAAATTTCCCGGAGAATGGTGGGCAGATTACAATGTGCATCGCCCTGGCGGTTAGAAAAGACTGCTGTCTCTTCAGCCCTGCCATCACCACCATGAAAAGGACACCCACCTCTGGGGCTCTGTCACCTTGGAGCTCCAGGAGGTGAAACTGCTTCTGTGAAGTTTTGCCCCTCACCTCTTCCCCACATCACTAAGGCATCTCTGAAATTTATACCAAGTTATGCTTAGGGACAAGTATCTTCAAGCTAAAGAGAATTCCAGCTTTTCAGAAAAGTCTTCCTGCCTTTTCAAAATGTACAAGCTCCATGTCTCTGAGAATCCATCCACTCACCAGCTTCCCTGCTACCAACAGAGCCCACACTAGTGCCACTCCACTCAGTGCGGTCCCTGGTGGCAGCATCAGCATGTTGGAAAGGCAGGATCTGGGCCCACCGCAAATCTGTTGCTGGGTAGGTGAGTGAGGGCAAGGCTCAGGGACTGTGTGTTAACAGGTCCTCCAGGGGATTCTTCAGAATTGCACCCCTGTTGGTCTTCCCACATTCTGTCCAGCTTCCATTGCAGCCCCATCTCTTCTACATGAAACAGCCAGAATATTCTTTTAAAAGTGCATGCCAACATCATGTGAATACTCCACCCCCTGCCTTAAAAGTGCTTAAAGAGTTGGCCTTACCCTAACTGCAACAGGAGGAGTCACATACCCTCCCCACCCACCTCTCAGTGCCCTCCCTGAGCTGCTGAGGAGCCAGAACAAAGGGAACAAAGCTGAATGTAGAAGTCCCCAAGGCTTGCTCCCAGGGACCCAGCATAGCCCTCTCTATTGTTAAGCCAGATGGACCAGGCCATACAACAGTCCCCCCTTATCTAGGATTTTGCTTCCTGTTACCCACAGTCCAAAAATATTAAGTGGAAAATTCCAGAAATAAGCTATTCATAAGTTAAAAAGAAAAAGAATGCTCTTAACTTGCACATTGGAAACAGTATGTATCTCTTTGGGTATTCAGTGTGTTCCTTTATATCCAGATACTTTGAATGAAGCCCTAGTAAACAGACTGCATTAGCAGCTCTCCAGCAAGCTGTGACATGCACCCTACCTTTGAGGCTCCACAATCCTAATGAGCCCTCTGAGCTGTAAGTCTCTGTGACTGATTACTTTTATGATTGGAGTCTCTGACAAAGAGAGGCAGCCTTCACTCGGGCAGTCCTTAGGGTTTTGTACTTGTCACCTGCGTGACATGGTAACCAGATATACCCATTTTGAAAAGTAGCTCTTAACTTGCTCCCGGGCTCTTGTTGTAACTGAATGCCTGACCCATGGAGGCCTTGTGTCTCTTCATCCTGTGTTCCCATTTTGTATTGGATTAACTTTGACTCAATGAGTAACAAGGCAAGACAGCCCAACAAGCCTCACTTGTCAAATGGGGATGGAACATTCAAGAACATAGCTGGCCTGGCTCCCATGTTGGCTTTAAATGAAAAAGTGGCATTTAGCCTGGCTAATGTGGCTCAGTGGTTGAGCATCAACCTGTGAATCAGGAGGTCCCAATTTAATGCCCAGGCAGAGTACATGCCTGGTTGTAGGCTTGATCCCCAATGTGGGATGTGCAGGAGGCAGCCAATCAATGATTCTATCTCATCATTGATGTTTCTATCTCTCCCTCTTTCTCACTTCCCCTCTGAAATCAATTAAAATTTAAAAAGTGGCATCTATTTCTTTCGGGGGGAAACTTTAGTTCCATATACCATCTGAAGCAAAGCTGCTGGCTTAATAGGGTCCTTGACTCCAATGGTTTTCCTGTGTGCCTGGTCTGGTTCACTGATGGTTCAGCTAAGCCAATAACTGATGTGTCCACTGGGCTGTCTGCTGTGTTTGTTTAACTGTAGCACCAGCTCTGAAGAATCAAAATGTGGTCATTCTACTCTGTGAGCAGAAATCAAGGCCATTCTCATAACTCAGGCCAGTACCCCTCCTGATGAAGCTAGTTATGTTTTTACTGACTTTTGGGCCATTGTCAATGGTCTAGATGCCTCTTTGAAAATGACACACTGGCAGATTAGAGACATCATGGCTGCTGACAGAACTGTCTAGGTCATTCACATAGATACCCACACTCAGGGCCCATTCTCTGGTTGGAATCAAACTTCCAATTGAGCTTTTGCCTCCCAGATTGCCACCTTCGCTGTCTGGATCCCTCATCATACTGGACATGGCAGCACATCCATCATCAGAGACTTGGCACAAAGTAAAGAAAACTCTGCGTTTCTGATGCAGAGGCCACCACTACATGCTAAGGTTGGGATTCCTGCCATAGATGACCCATTTGTCTCGAGGTGAGGAGGGCCACATTGCATGGGGCGTTACCTCTATAAACTCCTGGCAGATTGAAATGGATCTTTCTAGAGGCTATTGGTAATGCCTCACCATTGTTGACACTTTTTAGGTTGTAGTGTTGCTGCTGTAGTGGAATAGTTGACTCTGCCCACACCATTGTGGCCCTTGAAGTTTATCTGTGACAAGCTTTTGTTTTTTCTGGATCATTTCATTCCAGTGATGGTGCACCTTTTATCACAAAAGCTATTCAACAAAGTACAGATAGTCAAGGTTTTCAGTGGACCTTCCATACTACCTACAATCCACAGACATCTGATACTGTTGACTATTGGAATGGCCTCCTCAACACTCAACCAAAAAGATTTCTGATCAACCTTTCTCACTCCATCCAGATTCCTACACCTGTCTAAAGTATTTTGGTCACTAAATCAGCCCCACTCCTGAAAGTGCTCATCTCCTCTTGGCCGCTCCCTAAATAATATCATGACAAAAGTGGTGGAGAGATATTTTTTTGGAAATTCAGGATTTTGTCCTAACTATTCTTGGGTTGTGGTGCATCTTTCTTTCACCTGAAAGCAACCCTTGGCTGGCTTGGTTTGTACATTATCTGGGTGGCAGCCTATCCATATGGGATCTTGGAAAATTGAACTGAATTCTGGTTCAGATACATGAATTCTCTTGTTGGATGGACATGTCCTAGGTCCTCAGAATAATGACCATTTGGTTGAGTGCACTGCTCACTGAGTCTCCCTAGGGCGGCCTACAGGGGTCAAAGTAGAGGTATAACGGGTCTCTAAGTTTTATAAAAATTCCCATATCCCTGTCACACTTAACTTGGCTAGACAAAAGGTCTGGGCATACGTAGGAGGTGATTAGAAAAAAAAAAGATGTGATTACTGGAACGGATATAGTGATTTTATGGTGGTAGAATGTGGGAAGGCACTAACGATCTTGGACCCTGAAAAGTATGAGGGAGGAAAGGGCACTAATGATCTTTGTCTCTAGGAATCACTGGAGCCTTCCCCATGAAAGTGTCCTGATCATTTAGTGCCTTGCCTTTAACTGGCTGCTGGGTCTGCCATCCCCTGCCTTGCAACAATGACCAGAATTTAATCTCCACTTTTCTTAACCTTACTAAGAAGTTTAAGAAAAATAGCAGGGAATAGCCCCAGTTCTTGCGATGCATGTGTCCATAGCTCCTCATGTCTTCACACTCTTCTTCTTTTTTACTTTAGGCATTAGTCATTCCATATAACAAACATATGCCACCTATTGGTGGTATGGACAAAAGGACATGTTGGACTGACTGCTATCAGGCATTTCCTCCAAAACAAGGATTAGATTCAGTTACTCTACTGCACTGAAAACCCTAATGCCTACCAGTCAGCCAGGAGATCATGTTTGAGGCAATGTCCCCCACTCATGTACCTACTTGAGTGGCACCAACAATTGTTGCCAGGGCTGACCAGCAGACCCTGAGCAATGGATGAATGATTACCTCTGACACAGGACTGCTGTGAAAGGGACTGCCTGGCTAAAGGAACCAGACAGCCTCGATGGCCTGCCTCTTCAGGCTTTTATTGTAACAGCAGTTTGAGATAGTTTATCTTTTAGATATAATCAGTAGGGTAAGTAATCCTGGGAGGACACTTGTGTCTGCAGTGTCCTTTAAGCAAGGACACCTGAAGATTAAGCCTAATGATCCCGGTAAACACCCAAGGGTATACACATACACAGACTTGTTTGGAAAGGTCAAGGAACAATTAGGGTTGCCGCCTTCAGCCAACTTCCCTAGGTTGGAAATTCCACCTTACAAACTTTCCAACCAAGTCTCCTATGCTCTTGTACAAAGTGTAAACGCATTTTTTTCTAGGGCACAATGTGCTTTCCAGAGACTTTGATTCTTACGTGGAAGCCAGGCATTAACTTGCCTCCTTCCTGAAAACATAGTGACACACACTTTAGGAGTAGTCAAAAACAAAACTTCAGCCCTGGAAAGTATTCAGGTAACTTCATCTCACCAGCCAGAATAGTTATGGATGAGGGAATTTCTCCTGTGTAATTGTTAATACATCTTGCTCTCCTTGGAGTAAGCCTTGAGCCAAGGGGATTTCCAAGGTAAACTCTGATGTTTATAGGATTTGTTCAACTTGGAACTCAGGGTATTGGGGAGGGGGATATGGTTGAGATTGACTCTATGAATTGGACTTATCCTGGTGCTTGGAGTCTCATTAATAGCAGCTTTTATGTAATACTAAATGAGATAATTTGAATAGATTTGGTTTTAGCCTCTGTCAATCAGATTCATCAGTGCAATGGCATAGTCATGGGGAAATTTATCAGGAACTGAGACGGATTGAAGGGTAGCCCCTAAAAAGATATGGCCATGTCCTAGCCCCCAGAACCTGTAAATGTGACCTTATTTGGAAAAAGTGTTACAGGTCAATTAAGTTAAGTATCTTGAGATGAGATCATCTTGGATTATTGAGATAGGCCCTAAATCCAATGACAAGTGCCCTTATAAGAGAGACAGAGGAGAGAAAAGGAGAAGGCCACAGGTAGATAGAGGCAGAGATTGGAGTCACCAGAAGCTGGAAGAGGCAAGGAAGGATTTGAGCCTTTGGAAGGAATGTGACTGTGCCAACAGCTTGAATCCAGATTGCTGGCCTCTGTATACAAATACGTTTATGTTGTTTTGAGATACCCAGTTGGTGGTAATTCATTAGGGCACTCGCAGGAAAGTAACACAAATGTGTTAAAGTGAGGGTTGGATATTGTTGAGGGGAATGTTTCCACGAGTACCTCATTTTCCTGTGTATCTTGCATGCAAGGCACTGGCTGCCCTTTAGATTTTCTTTCCAACGAACATTTTTGGAAAATATGGTGTCTCCCTTCAGAGCAAAGTACAGGTATGATCACCCTTTAAAATATTCAGGTTCCCTAAACTCAATTTCTTCCCTGTAATTCAATCTACTGTATGTTCAGATGTCATCTGGCCCTTTTCACATCACCTGTGGGAATTGGGGCTTAGGAACCAGTGTAAAATGCTGATGCTTTGATAAATGCTATTACTGTGAGTTATAAAGGGTCTGTTGTCTCTAACCCCAGGAGTTTCATGTCTTCTACCAACATCCAGGAAACTGGCAAATTAACTTGTTAGTTTGAATGTAGGTTAACGCTCAGCCTCTTCACAGTTACTGACAGATACCATTTTTAAATCTCCTGTAATTAGTCTGTGAGTAACATTTTAGCTCTGTCCCCACCTTTTGTAAATGCTTAGTTTAATTCTATCCCTCCTTACAGTTCTCTAAAATTATGTGTACATTATTTGTCAAAGAAGCACATAAATTGTAAAGAGGTTGATTTATTATAATATTTTATGTTTTCATCAGTTCGGGAAAGGAAGTAAAGAAGAGAGAAATTTTGCTTTTGAAAATCTGCTGAGTCAAGGGGTAAAGACATTGATGAACATCTGAACATGAACCAATTTTATTGTCTTCACAAAGTCATATGTAGTCAAGAATGCTTTTGTTAGAATATATCATTCCTACTTGTCACCTCAATTAGATGGAGAGCTGACTTGTTGACAACTCTTCAGGCAAGAGACGCATCCTGCTCCCAGGCTCCCCACCTCCCCCACCAGCCCCAGAAGAGCTGAGATAAGGACTCGCATTGGTGCGTGTTGAACTTTATGAAATGACTAATTGGTGCCATTTGTGGTTAGATGGTGTAAATGCATCGTATCAACAATCCTGTCATCATTCAGAACTGGGCAGGAGAAAGGAATAGGAAGAATGTTTTACTTAACAAGCCTGAGCTGGTCAGGCAGGCTGGAGGCAAAGACCTGAAACTGTCTGAGTTTGTCTCTGGCACCACCCACTCCTTTTCTCCTTTTATCACCTTTCACTGGATCTTCATGCCATCTCCCAGCTGCCTTGGGCTGTCATGCCCCCAGTGCCAGAGTTCTAGTCCTCCCCCATCCCTAACGTATCTTCAAAACATACCTGCCCAAAATGTTCCAATTGTTTCTGTTGCAAACTGCCGCCACCCCAGTCATCAATTAAAGCACTCATGAGAGCCACTATAGACTAAGCCTTATGCCAAAACCTGGGAAACTGCATCTTGGATGGGTTGAATTGAAAAATGAATTTCTATGTTGTGTACACCTTGCCTTTTACTTTAAGAAAGAGGGAGAGTAGCCATGAAGAGGTGGGAGAAGGTTCAGATCTTGCTGTGATCTTCTCCCAGCTTTAAGGTGGGGAGTTTGTGAAACCCAGAGGGCCAGACAGCTACCCCACACCGCACAACTCTCTTCTCAACCACACAAACTGTGCCACCTGTTTGCAGGACTTCACTCGTGACACGTTCACTCTGTGACTTCCACTCCCTGTGGGCGCCGGGACTATGGGTCCTCAGGACTTCTGGGAGGTTCACAGGCAGTGATGCAGCACAAGTGAATGGGCCTCTCTTCCTTAATCCCGACCAAAATGGAGAAACAAACCAACTACTCTCAACCAACTGTGACAACCATGGCATTTATCAAGACTGTCTTAGTCATAAGGGGCACAAACTCAAATCCACTGGTTCCATTAAAAATGGGTTTAATCACTCAATAATCAAAGTCCAGGGTGGGGTGCACATCAAAGACTCAAGAAACTCCAGTGATGCCAGCAAATCTCCCACTGTGTGTGTGTGTGTGTGTGTGTGTGTGTCTGTCTGCCTCTTCTCCCCCCTCTGCTTCTCTCCATCAGCCTCCTCCTCTCCCACCACATATGGATATGTGTGTGGGCCAGAGAGCTTCCAGCCTCTATCATCCTTGCTCAGCAATTGTAGAGGAAAGAGTGATTTCCTGCAAGTGCTCATGTATAATCCAAGTACTCTGAGTTCCAGCTTAGGTTGCATACCATGTGGGGACTTCTTTCTGACCTGAGTGGCTGAGTCACTCACCCAATCCTACACAGTGATAGCTTCACCAGGACTACTGGAAGAAGGAAAGCTAAGCTCCCTAAAGGATGGTCAGTTCGTTGGGGAAGGGGGAGAGAGACTGTGGAAGTGGAGAGCTGAACTTCAAAGGCCCATGCGGACACAGCTCTGATATGGCTGTGAAAACATTGGGTGCTTCCAAATCTGGACACCTGGGTAGCTCAGGTAGTTCAACTGAATCACACAGCTGGCCTGGGGTTTGCCTACCACTCCCTGGAGTTCGGCCAATTTCTGATCACTAGTGTCTTGGGCAAGCACTTTACAAGGTCCACTGTCAAATATTGCTGGGTCATGGGAAACGGAGTCCCTTGTAAGCTTCAAGGAGACCAGGGCCCTTTAAGCATTGCTGACAATTGATTTCTATATCTTGGGCCACACCTGTTGGCAGTCATTAGGGACAGAAAAGCCTGGCATTCCCTCTCCCCACTCCCCCCTCCTTTGCTCTAGCGGATATAACTAAGGAATAAAAACACGTCCCCCTGAGCCAGAAAGGGCCTCATTCTCCAGGCCGTGGCTCCCTGGTATGTGTGTTGTCACTGAGGGGAGCCTATTTGTTATCCCTGTGCTGTGCTGTCACAAGTCAATTAATTGATAACCTTTTTTTATTAGGCCTCACCAGTCAGCCTAGGCAGCAGCTCTGTGGAATTCCTGTTGGTAAGAGTGCAGGCAGGCTGCACCAGATTGAAAAGGAAGTGGGGGCCGTGTTCTTTGGGGATGTGGCAAGCGCTGAGCACTGTGGAAAATTCTGTTTTTCAGACCTCGTGTGGAAAAGGCATACGAGAACAATAGGTAACCTTTTTATCCAGACTTTTCCAGCTGTCAGTATACATCCTGTCTCTCCGGATTTTCTTATTTAGGGCTGAATAAACTGAAACAACAAACTAGGGATCGTGGCATTTGTTTTAAGTGTGAAAAGCATGGCTGCGAAGATGCCGATTTTCTGTAGGAAAAATGGAAGCCAGCCTTGGAAAGCAACTCCTTTTTTCTAATCTCAATTACAAGAAAACACTAACTTTATAAAAGAATGTGGAAGATACAAAAAAGCAACAGATGGGACCATGTAGAAAACTGAGTTTGAAATATAAAACACGAGTTTAAGAATCTTTCCCCAAACCAAAGGCATAACGGTGAAGAACAGGAATGATATGAATAAAAACAATTAGCAAACTTCGGTTATGAATACAAACCTACAGGAGGTCCAGGTAGTTTTAGAACTGAGCTCTACTGAGCATTTAAGGAATCTTTGTTATGTGTACTCCGTTTTGAAGAATAGAAGAAAAAGAAGAAGTTTTCCCAACTCATGAGTCTACAAAAATTCTCAATATCAAAACCAGATACAAACAAGGAAAGAAAAAAGAATTACAGGTCAATTTTACTAATAAATATAGAGTTTTAAATTTCTCTATAAAATGTTAGTAAATCAAATCCATGAATGTATAAAGCAAGAGTCCATCAAATAAATGCAAGGACATAGAATATACATTAGAAAATCTAATGTGATTCAACATACTATCCAGTTAAAGAAGATAAACTGTCTCAGTAAAGCAGAAAATCACTAGATAAAATTCAGCATTCATTCATAACTTACAAAAAGAGGAATTTAGTAAACTAAGACTAAAAGGGAATTTCCTTAAAATGATGAAGCATATCAGTCAAAAGTGTATATCACACATGGTATTTTTATGTTGAAATGGTAAACTTTTTCTTTAAAAAAAATCAGGTACAAAAATGCCAACTATGAACACAGCTATTCTACACCACACTGGAGACTGTAGCTGCCCAGGAAAATGGAGAAAACAGTAGAAGGGATAAGGCCTAGAAAGGAAGACCCCAGCCTGTCATTATTCACAGACAACATGAGTTTCTACATTGAGAATCCAAGAGAATCTGTAGAAAGATTTTTAACGGGTTATTAAACACTTTAGCCCTAACCGGTTTGGCTCAGTGGATAGAGCGTCGGCCTGAACTGAAGGATCCCAGGTTCGATTCCGGACAAGGGCATGTACCTTGGTTGCGGGCACATCCCCAGTAGGGGGTGTGCAGGAGGCAGCTGATTGATGTTTCTCTCTCATCGATGTTTCTAACTTTCTATTCTTCTCCTCTCCTCACTGTAAAAAACATAAACACTTTGCATGTTATATATAATGGCATGTGCATGTGTGTTTAGTGAATAATATTGAATGCCTACCCTCTGCCAGGCACTGAGCTACATGCCCAGTATACAGTAGTGAATAAAAGAGATAGGGACCCTGCCTTCACAACTTATAACTAGTGAAGGAGATAGGCAGTTAAACAAAAAGGTAATAATACAGTGAGATAAATGTTATTATAGGGGAGGACTTGGAGATTCCAGTAGGAACCTCTAATCCTGTTCAAAGAGAGGCAGGAAATCAAATGCACCTTCCCAAAGCAGTTGAAATATGATCTGAGGTTTAAGAGATGAAAGGCAGTTGGGCAAAGAGCCTGGGAAGAGAGTTTCCGTGGAGAGAGTACCAGTCAGAGGTGCGAGAGAGCAGAACATGGTAAAGGTCTGTGTAGCTGGAGGCGGGGGGATGGAGGTGGGGTAGGGGGTGAGGCAAAGGGCATTGAAGCCTCAGTGCATAGTGTGAGCATGGTCCTAAGGGCAATGGAAGCCATCAGAGCATTTAAGCAGCTTCCATGTTAATGACGGGGAGAATGACTGGGTAGAGGATGTGTCAGAATGAAGCTAAGGACAGTGGTTAGGGGCACGTCGCAGCAATCCAGGCAAGAGATGATGATAGTCTATACAAAGTGGAGGCTGAGAGGAGATGGATAGATTTGGGATATATTCAGAAGAGAGGGTCACAGTACTAGGACACTGGTTGGATACAATGTGTGAAGGAGGAATGACATTCAAGTTTCATGCTAGTTTCATTCAAGTTTCATACCAAAGACTGGAAGGAAATGTACTAAAATGTTAAAATTATCCGTTAGTTGTGAACTTAGGGATGATTTTTGTTTTCTTTTTTATATTCACCATTTCCCAGTTTTTTATAGTAAGTATTTTTATAATCAAGAAAAGGGGATGGCCCAGCTGGTGTGTGACTCAGTGGTTGGGCTTTGCCCTATGAACCAGGAGATCACGGTTTGATTCCCAGTCAGGGCACATGCCCAGGTTGTGAGCTCCATCCCCAGTAGAGATGCAGGAGGCAGATAATCAATTATTCTCTCTCATCATTAATGTTTCTATCTATCTCTCCCTCTCCCTTCCTCTCTGAAATCAATAAAAATATTTTTTAAAAAAAATGGGATGGATAACCATATTCTTGTTCTTAACATCTGTTCCTTAGGACTCAGCTCTCTTCTAGCAAAACTATTATAATTCATGCTAACAGAATAATGGGCTGGCCATATGCTATTTTTTTATGTAAAATATTTTGATTTTTTCAGTTTCTGATGGCAATTTGTAATTCCAAAGATCTTTATGGTTTGAAAGCTAGCAATTAATATGAAACAGTGGGAAAATTCCAAGTTTTGCAGACCAGCTTAGTGGTCTTGGGAAAGTTACCAAATATCTCTGGATACACGTCCTGTCACACTTTCAGTGTCAAGTGACATAATGTGTGTGAAAGCACTTGTCAAACACCATACATATGTTAGTAGTTATGTGGCATTACCTACAGGTAAAGTTCAAACTCCTTTCCTGGCATAAGTCCTTAAACAACCTTCCTGAAATTAGCCCTTCAATTCTATCTTCTCACACTTCACTCTTCTGTTAAGCACTCCCCGCAACTATACTTCACTTTCTCAACCCCTTGTACATTGCGTATTTGCAAAGACCAAGGCAGTGGTGCACATACTTTCAAAACGATGCCTTAGAGCTTAAGTGATCATATGTTCTGGTTTGCCTGTTGTCGGGGTATCTCATACAGTTTACATTTATCTTGAACAACTGTGTCTTTTACTGTGCTCAGCTTCAGGGACTTTAGACCTACTTGCTCTGCTAAATCCCCGTGGACTTTGGATTCCATCCATGGGCTTAGACCTTGGACAAATGATCTCTCTTTGATCTTCAGTTTACTCATCTGTATATTGGAAGTAGTAATATCCACACTGTGATGATTAGAAATAATATTCATAAAGTGACTGGCATGTAATAGGTACTTAATAAATCAGGACCAATATTTCAGAGGTTCTGTAGTAATTAGCCTGATGATTTTGTATTTTCCAAAAAACAAGCAAAAATGCATCATTATCATCAATATGACCAACTTTTTGCTGAAGGAGGAATATATATTTATTTTTAAGATAAAGATCTGTATATTCTTATACTAGAGGCTGGGTGCATGAAAATTGGGGAGCGGGCCTAAGCCAGCAGTTGGACACCCTTAGTGCTGCCGCTGTGGCTTCTGGCTGAGCGACGCTCCCACTGTGGGAGCGCACTGACCACCAGGGGGCAGCTCCTGCATTGAGCATCTGCCCCCTGGTGGTCAGTGCTCATCATAGTGACCAGTTGTTCTGCCGTTTGGTTGATTTGCATATTAGCCTTTTATTATATAGGATAATGTACAGTTTTCTATGCTCAGTCTATGTAATTCTTTCACAAATTGACTGACCATTAAGAAATGGCCAACTATTCAATCAGCACAAGAAGTACTCCAAATGTTATCTCTTAGATAACATTCTCACTGAATGTTATCTAAAAGAAAACCTCATTCATTCACCCATTATTCCTCTTAATCCATTTTATAGTTAAAACTAGATTTTCAGGCGTGATAGATAAAACTTGGCAAAGCTGCAGGGGAAGGAAAGGTGGAGTGTTAACAACCAGAGGAAAGTGTATCCATCAATCTTCATCCCTTCCTGACATAGGATGACATGCACTTTCAATCAACATGTCTCCCCTGGGAAGTGCAGAATAAAAAAGAACCACTTGCTGTGTAAATAAATGCAAAAATGCTTTTTAAAAAGTTATATTAAAATTAGGTTTCACCCTTTCAAACAAGTGTGAGTTGAGTCTCAAAGCCTTCAGGAGCTACTTCCTCCCTTGGAATGAGAAGTGTCAGCAGCAGTAGCTGTCAAGTGCTTCAAAGGGCTGAGCTGAGATAAGGCCAGAAGGTCCTAACCACAATCAGTCATCAAGGGAGACGAAAGCCCTGGAGGTGCTGATTGGCCCTTAGCAGTGAGGAAGGTCCAGACCTGGACTTCTGGGGCAACTCGACACTTTTCAATTGGCCTTTAGGGAAGGAAACATTTCTTTGCCCCTTTCTACAACCAGGGAAGCAAAATTTCATTGTCCCTAGAGTTAGGACAAGAAAGGGTGTTCTGCAAGCACTTGAGCAGCCTGCCTTGTGGGGACATTGAACCAGGAAACAGATCCACAATAGGACAGAATGACACAGCCTCACATGATGGGAGGGAAATTCCAAAGAATCCGTCAGCACAGATGTGAACTTAGTTGCATAAGCAGCAATGTTCCTGTGGATTCTTTCTCTCAGAAATTGAGCCTTATCTCATGGCAAAGTAATTCCTCTCTATCTCTGCTTAGGAAGCCCTGTGAAAATAAGCCAAACTATCAATATGTCTATATTAATCTTATTCTCTCTCTTTTCTTTTTCTGTCTTCTTTCTTTCTTTCTTTCTTTCTTTCTTTCTTTCTTTCTTTCTTTCTTTCTTTCTTTCTTTTTTTCTCTCCTTCTTTTTTTCTGAGAGCTGTAAGATGTCTTGCCCATAATCTACTTGGATAATTTCAAGAAATTATTTCACTTTTAATTTTTCTTTTTCTACTTTCAGACATCTTCCTTTAACAATGAAGGAAGTGATTTGTTTACAAACAGGAATGGCTTTCAGATGACTTTTTTTCCCAGAAGAGAAATTTCCAAAACAGACTGTAAATTAAGATAATCAGATGCACTGTTTGCCAGAGATGAATCTCGGGATTTTAATGTTTTGAGGCCTTTTTATAGAGCTTTTAAGACCTTCCAAACTATGTCATCTCACCTCTATATTTAGGCTTGGAATGGGATCTTGGAGAATTAGATGTCGTAGGTCTCCAGGGGAGCACACGCTATAGCAGGGACACAGCAAAACAGTCATGTGTTCAGGCAAAGAGTCCAAGGCTGTTTGGTTGCCATTCAAGCGAGCACATTGCAGGCCTGGAGCCAGAATCAGGAGCTGCAGGAAGCATTTGCACTTGGGACGCCTGGAAAGTGCGGGCAGGTTGAGAGGCATGCACATGCAGGCCACCTCTGCAGGCTCGTGTCCTTTCCACTCGAACTTCAGCACCATGTGTCCTTTCTCTTCCTACTCTGTGAATGTAGGCATTTTCCCATTTCTGCGCTTTGTTTTTTTAGCAGGAGAGTTGGCGCCATACCAATAGTCCTACACTTCACTGCAAGAGAAACATGTACATGGGTTTTATCAATTTATGAACTGGAAAACCATACAAACTGTTTACAGTTCCTTGGGCGACACATGAAGTCCAGAAGCGACATTTTACCTGCATCAGAGGCCTGAGAAGCAGGTCCTTTGATTTTGATATCTCTTTCTTTTACCACCTAGTGAAGGGAGAGGGGGCAGGATGTTTAAAAAGCACTGGCTTTAGTCTTGGCTGGCTTGGCTCCACCAGTGAATGGAGCACTGGCCCAAGGACTAAAGGGTCCCAGGTTAGTTTCTGTTCAAGGCCACATACCTTGGTTGCGGCTCAATCCCAGGCCCTGGTTGCGAATGGAAGGCAACCCATCGATGTATCTCTCACACATTGATATGCAAACCAAAATCACGTGAGATACTGCTTCACATCCACTAGATTGGCTATAGTTGTTTTTTAAAGGCAAGTGTTGGAAAGGATGTGGATACACTGATACCCTTCACACTGCTAATCGGAGTATAACATAGCACAGATGCTTTGTAAAACAGTATGGCTTTTCCTCAAAATGTAAATTATAGAGTTGCCACATGACATAGCAATCCCACTCCTAGGTGTATACTCAAGGGAATGAAAAACATGTCCACATAAAAACTCATACATGAATCTTCAGAGCAGCATTATTCATGATAGTCCAAAGTGGAAATAACCCAAAAGTGGTATACTCATACAATGGAATATTATTTAGCAATAAAAATGAATGAAGTACTTTCCTAATACATGCTACCACATGGATGAAACTTATACTAAGTGAAAACATGCTAAGTGAAAGAAAGATTACATAATGTATAATTCCATTATATAAAATGCCCAGAATATATTAACATGTAGAGACTGAAAGTGGGGTTAATAGTACCCAGCCTGTAGAGCTCAGTGATTGAGCATCGACCTATCAACGGTTTGATTCCCAATCAGGGCACATACCCGGGTTGCAGACTCAATCCCCAGTGTGGGGTATGCAGGAGGCAGGCAACCCAATGACTCTTTCTTATCATTGTTGTTTCTATCTTTCTCTCCCTCTCCCCTCCTCACTAAAATAATTTTTAAAATATTTTAAAAAGAAAATGGACAGAAAACAGTATACAAACCAGACAGAAGCAATCCATTAAAAAAAAGTAGGTTAGTGATTGCAAATGGTGGGATTGAGGAGGGTTGTTGGGCAGTGAATTAGCCTCCAAGGCTGCCATTACAAAGAATCACAAATCTGGTGGTTTAGAACAGAAATTTATTCTCCCATAGTTCTGGAAGCTAGAAGTTGAAATGAGTGCTGAAGGACCTAGGAAGAAGGTTCTAGGGACCTAGGGAAGAATCCTTCTTCATTTCTAGCTTCTGGTGTCTGCTTTTCTTGGCTTGTAGGAGCATCATTTCAATCTTGGTCTCAGTCTCGGTCTCAGTCTTCTGTGTGTCTGTGTCTGTATCCAAATTTCTCTCTTCTCATAAAGACATCAGTTGTATTGGGTTTGGGCCCACTCTAATTGGGAATGATCTCATTTTCACTTGAATACATCTGCAAAAAATCTGTTTCCATTTTAGGTCACATTCACAGGTTCTGGTGTTAGGACTTGAACATATCTCTTGGGGGACACAAGTCAACCCACAGCATGCAGAAAAGGGGAGTGACTGCTGATGGGTATAGCATGTCTTTTGGGGATGATGGTATGCTAAAATTGATTGTGATGATGATTGTTCAACTACAGATATACAAAAACTAATGACTTGTACACCTTAAATAGGTGAATTGTATAGTATGTGAATTATATCTCAATAAATCTGTTATTAAAAAAACACAGAACTATAAAACATGGTCCCTGCCCTACTGTAGTTTACGGTCTAGTGAAGGAAACCTGTTTGGCCATGTGAAACAAATGAACAGCAGAAGTCACTGTAGAATGACATGTCAAGTCATGCAGTATGATGACAGATACTAGATGCTTAGAAAAGAGGGAGATGAATGAGAGCAGCATAATCCCAAAACATCATAGATAAACTGTGATTCAAATGGAACCTTGAAATATGAGTAAGATTTAAAATTACTTCTCCAGGGATTTAGAATGGCTTGAAGCTCCCTCACTACTCAGTACTCTTTTGTCTTCAGGTATTTGCATGTGTGGTCCCCTCCACCCTGAACACTCCTTCCTCCTCCCTCCTCTGGCCCCCTGGGCTGCTGGCTGCAGAAGCCAGATCCCTGGCTTGCAGTACTGATATTGCCTGGATGGCAGGGTGGGGTGTACTTTCCTGGCTCTCCCTTCAGTCTGCATCACCCCGGGGCAGGGTGCAGAGGGGGGATTTAGCTAAAACAGAGACTTCGTGTGAGTCATCTGATCCTGGGAGGGCAGTTTGCTGGTCTTTCAGATGCTCTGCTGGTAAAGAAATCCAATCTCTGCAAAAGGCAGGAAGGAGCAAGCAGGCCCGTTCTCTTGCAAGGAGCCAGGACTCTGGGAGGGCTGAGGGGAGGAAAGTATGTTGAAGTGTTTAGAAGAGAGGACACAGAAGCCCAGAGACTCATGAGGCTCTTTGAGAGCCCTCCTGTGTGGACTGAAAGGGACCCATTTCCCCAGAGAGAGTCCAGATTTTTCTGGGCTCTATGTGGCTGAGAGCTGGAACTGAGTCTTCTTCATTATAGTGTCTCCCAGACAAAGCACATCCCCTGGAGCCCTCAGTGAATATTCAGTTGAATGAATATATTATTCAGTTTATTTCCAGCTCTTAGGCACTGCTTAACACACCACTTAATACTATCTTAATTTCTAAAGAGAAAGTAATATTTATTGTAGAACATTATGAACATAACTCTTGATAGAGAATGATTTTCATACATTGTACAAAGGTCAAGTAATAATGATTATACATTAATTATTTTTAAGTAATGCTATTCGCATTACCTAAGGCTATTATCATCATATTATGTAGGATATGGTATGATATTATATTGTATTATACTAGAGGCTGAGTGAACAAAATTCATGCGCTGTGGGAAGGGGAATCCCTCAGCCCAAGCTGCCCCCTCTCACAATCTGGGAGCCCTCAGGGGATGTCCTACTGATGGCTTAGGCCCGTTCCCCATGGGGAGCAGGCCTAAGCCATAGTCTGGCCTTCCTCTGCAGGAGGTGACCAGGCTGATCAGGGGAAGGCGCCACCCTCATCACCCTGCTGCTGCTGCTACTGCCAGCCGCCAGGGTGTTTACATCAACATGGACTCCAGTCCCTTCACCACCAAAAAATGACAACTTTCTTTAGGCATTTTCAAGATGTCTCTTTCATAGGATATGACATTTCTTTCTTTCTTTTTTATCCTCACCTGAGGATATTTTTCCATCAATTTTTAGCGTGGAAGGGAGGGAAAGACAGAGAGAAACATCAATGTGAGAAGGACACTTCAATTGGTTGCCTCCTGCATGAGCCCTCACCTGGGCCTACAACCTAGGTACATGCCTTAGATCAGAATCAAACCCGGACCCTGTGGTCCAGAGGCTGAGGCTCTACCTACTGAGCTAAACCGGCTAGGGCAGGATATGACATTTCTTAGCCCCTCCTGCAGCAGGCCTTCGTTTTTTCCTCCAGGAGTGTGGTGGAAAAACCCTAGATAACCTTCTTGGATTCTTATTACCCAAGTTATCAAGAACACTGTGAGTGGCATATGGCAAGCTTAGCCAATGAGTGATCAGAAAAGGTGTTTCCTCTGAAGCTCACAATGCAGAGGCAGGCTTGCTGGGGCTGGGTGGCGGCACGGCTTGGGCACACCCCCCTGCCTCCACTCTGGGGCTGTGCCATCTGTGGCTTGCCTCATAGCGCAACCAGTCCCCTCCTGCCCATCTGTGTGCACAACCTCCTCCTGAGCCAGTTGTGACTGTTATGGCGTCCTGGGTAATTTGCATATTACCTCTCTCTCTCTCTCTCTCTCTATATATATATATATATATATAATAAATTCCCCTTTTTTCAAGAAGCATATGGGGTATTTTATAATAAGTAACATATAAAAATGGACAAGGAATTCTCAAACTTAATTGAGCATTAGGTTACCTTGGTGTTTGGTAAAATGAAAATTCTTCATTCTCACTTCTAGAGATTCTGATTAACAGGTCTGCAGAGGAGTCCAGGAATCAGCATTTAAAAAAAAATATTTTTATTGATTTCAGAGAGGAAGGGAGGGGGATAGATAGAAACATCAATGATGAGAGAGAATTGTCGATTGGCTGCCTCCTACAAGCCCCTATTGAGGATTGAGCTTGAAACCCAGGCATCTG
The DNA here is from genome assembly GCA_004026665.1 of Murina feae. Taxonomy (NCBI): domain Eukaryota; kingdom Metazoa; phylum Chordata; class Mammalia; order Chiroptera; family Vespertilionidae; genus Murina; species Murina feae. The sequence continues at coordinate 22,132 of PVJC01009438.1, forward strand.
CCCTGACTGGGAATCGAACCATGACCTTCTATTATAAGGTTGATGCTCAACTACTGAGCCACACAGGCCAGGAATCGGCATTTTTAATAGACACCTCCAATGATTCTGATGCAGGTGGTTCCCAGATCACACTTCGAGGAAATTTTCAATAGAATCCCCAAAACTGAAAATCAGGATCAAAGAGAAGAAAACATATAAAAATGGTTCCCTGAAAGGGTTAATGCAATGTCTATAATATTGCCTAAATTTATTGTGAGGTTCTGAGCAACTCTTGAGAGAGAGAGAGAGAGAGAGAGAGAGAGAGAGAGAATAATTTATATGGCTGCTATTGGAAGAGTGAATGTGTACTATTCCTTAGGAGAACTAGTTTTCTATCAATAGACACTACAGGTTGTTTTTTGTAAGTGGTCTGCCCAGGCCTCCTCCTCAGGTGCTTCAAGGGCTGGGCACAGACAGAGATGTTTGCTGAGTGGGAGGTTGTCATCAGTAGCTCTGCTCTCAGAAATGCAGTGGCAGGAGTGACGATAAACACACAGAGGTAAGTTCTGTACAACAAATATTTATTTTCTATTTACCAAGTGCCAGAAACTCTGCAGAGTGCTGGTGGAGGAGAGAGGACAAGAGCCTGCTCCTGAGAGGCTGGCTCACTGACAGGTGGGCAGAATCAAGGGCTGTAGACTAGATGTGAACATTGTCTGACCGTGAGTGGGAAATGCCGAGATGGTTGGACAGGGGCAGAAAAATGTATCTTTCAGTGGGGTGAGCTTTTCAGCTCACAGAAACCAGGTCTGCCCTGACAGGAGCCCTCCCATGTCAGAAAGGGCACCCTAAGTGATGGTATCCACTGTGACCTGTCTTTCAAGTGAGTTAGTTCCAGATCAGGGTATAAGAAAAAATTACATTTAATCAAAATTTGTCTTGTACAAATTCTTATATTGTCCATAAAATAAAGTGTACATATACAGGGTGGGGCAAAAGTAAGTTTACAGTTCTGAGTACACAAATTACAGAGTTTATTCTTGTATTATTATTTATTAATTATAGTGCTATTTTTCCATATGACCAACTGTAAACCTACTTTGCCCTATCTTGTACACAGCATATGTAGAACCCTGAGATATGTAATAAGTAGAACATATGCAAAAGGAAAGTTTTTACTTATTTTAAATTACATCACTTAAATAATTTACCTTCTCCTACCTACTTCCCAAGCATAAATTGTTGCTTAGTGTAAATTAAAATCGTGTATGATGAGATAGCACTGAAATGAATAATGTCCTCAACAGGATTTTTCTTTTTTTGCAACAAATGCAAAACCAGATTTTATATGAGAGGTTCTTACAGCCCTCTTCAGTACAATGGGAATGCTACACATTAAAGTATAACTCAGTGGAGCTGAGTCTAGCATTAAACACTGATTTATTGGGGTCCAAGAGGTAGAGTTTAGAGAGCCTCGAATTACCAAATTTTAAATACTTCGTCCTTATGACATTCCCCAATTACTCCCCTCTGCAAGGCTCTTTGTAAGAGTTGGGTGCCAAACAGTTTAATTATTTGCTGCCTGGCACAGGCTGAGGCACTGGTTTTCTATTTCTGATTCCAAACGCTTCCTTTAGGAAAGCAACAAAAGAGATTGTGAAGATGATGTTCAAACAGGACAGTTGTGGAGCCTGCTGTGTTTCTGCCAGAAGAACAGGAGGTTATCCCACATCTGCAAAGAGGGTGGGCACACATACAGAGATTTTTCTCAGGAGCAGCTTTGGGTCCACCTTAGTACTTACATACTGTATGTGTCACCTGAGATCCTGAGTTTCTAAAATAAGGCAGAAATAGTTGTGGTCTGAAAAAAATGTTCTAAGCAGATGCTAGTGGTTGCCCACTATGGATGTAGAAACCATTCAGGAGCGAATTATCTAATGGTGAGCACATAGTGTTCAAATGTATGGCCGTTTGCCCAGCTGGCTTGGCTCAGTGGTTGAGGGTCAACCTATGAACCAGGAGGTTACCGTTTGATTCCCAGCCAGAGCACATGCGTGGGTTGTGGGCTTCATCCCCAGTGTGGGGTATACAGGAAGCAGCCGGTCAATGATTCACTCTTGTCATTGATGTTTCTATTTCTCTCTCCCTCTCCATTCCTCTCTGAAATCAATAAAAATATATTTAAAAAAATATATATGGCCATTAAAATAAGTCCTAAAAGGTATTATGTTTCTGACCCAGTCTATCTCCAGCTTGCTTGCATTTCATGGTTGGGTTTTGGCCTCATGTCCACAATCTCCCGGACACCTGAATCTTGGCAGCTCTTGTGTTGGACCCCCTTTTCAGTGTTGACAGCTCCCAGTGACTTCACTTTGCTCATCAGCAGAGATAGACTAGCTCCTTTAAAACTAATTCGCTATGAATGGAATTCTAAGATAGCATTGACCCAGAGAGCCTGAATAACAAATGAAATCTCAAAGGTGCTCTAAGCCATCATAAGACAACTCTGTTATTTTCATGCATTCTTCTTTTATTTCAGAGGGAGAGGGAGAGAGAAATAGAAACATCAATGATGAGACAGAATCATTGATTAGCTGCCTCCTGCACACCCCACACTGGGGATCAAGCCCAAAACCTGGGCATGTGTCCAGGACCCTTCAGTCCATAGACCAACGATCTATCCACTGAGCCAAACCAGCCAGGGCTTTTCATGCAATCTTTTTTTTATTATTATTAAATCTTTATTGTTCAGATTATTACAGTTGTTCCTCTTTTTTCCCCCCATAGCTCCCCTCCACCCAGTTCCCACCCCAACCTCTACCCTTACTCCCCCACTATCCTCATCCATAGGTGTACAATTTTTGTCCAGTCTCTTCCCGCACCCTCCAAACCCCTTTCCCCCTGAGAATTGTCAGTCCACTCCCTTTCTATGCCCCTGATTCTATTATATTTACCAGTTTATATTGTTCATCATATTTTTTATTCACTTGATTTTTAGATTCACTTGTTGATAGATATGTATTTGTTATTCATAATTTTTACCTTTACCTTTGTATTCTTCATCCTCTTCTCAAAGGATACCTTTCAGCATTTCATATAATACTGGTTTGATGGTGATGAACTCCTTTAGTTTTTTTTTTTTGTCTGTGAAGCTCTTTATCTGACCTTCAATTCTGAATGATACCTATGCTAGGTAAAGTAATCTTGGTTGTAAATTCTTGCTATTCATCACTTTGAATATTTCTTGCCACTCCCTTCTGGCCTGCATAGTTTCTGTTGAGAAATCAGTTGACAATAGTATGGGTACTCCCTTGTAGGTAACTAACTGTTTTTCTCTTGCTGCTTTTAAGATTCTCTCTTTGTCTTTTTGCCCTTGGCATGTTAATTATGATGTGTCTTGGTGTAGCTCTCTTCGGATTCCTTTTGTTTGGAATTCTCTGTGCTTCTGGACTTGTAAGTCTATTTCTTTCACTAGGTAGGGGAAGTTTTCTGTCATTATTTCTTCAAATAGGTTTTCAATATCTTGCTCGCTCTCTCTCTTCTTCTGACACCCCCATAATTTGAATGTTGGTATGCTTGAAGTTATCCCAGAGGCTCCTTACACTGTCTTCATATTTTTGGATTCTTTTTTCTTTTGGCTTTTCCATTTGGGTATTTTTTGCTTCTTCACATTTTATATCTTTGACTTGATTCTTGTGATCCTCTAGTCTGCTGCTGAATCTCTGTATATTATTCTTTATTTTAGTCAGTGTATGCTTAATTTATACCTAGTCCTTTTTCATATTCTTGAGTGTCTCACTAGATTTATTGGCTGTTTCTAGAAAATTATTGAAAAACCTTATAAACATGGTTTTGAACTCTATATCCAGTAGTTTGATTTCCTCCATTTCCGTCATTTGTGACCAGTTTCTTTGTCTCTGAATTTTGGCTGCTTCCCTGTGTTGGTAGAGTGGCTTTCTGTGTTGTGTGTCCTATAGGGCCCAGTGGCTTATCTTCCCCAATTGCCTGAGGTGGACACTCTTGGTGCACCCCTTTGTGGGCTGTGTGCACAGTCTTATTGTAGCTAAGCCTTGATTGTTGTTGGTATCACTGGGAGGAATTGACCTCCAGGCCAATTGGCTTTGAGAATCAGCTGTGTCTATAGTGGGAGAACTTCTGTTCTGGAGACACCCTTATGGGGCAAGACTTGCTTCAGTGGGGCTTTGGTGCTCACTGAGTCTGCCCCCTGATTGTGTCCCTTATGGATCTGATGAGTTGTAATCTGGATGGTCCCACTCTGACCACTGGGTACACTGGCTCTTGGATCTCTAAGGAGGTACTAATTTAGCCTCTGCCTGAGGCTACCCAGCAGGAGATATGGAGAGATCTGCAGATTACTCTTCTTTGTTTGGGGTTTGGAGGTGCCCAGATGAAGCCCAGCTGTGAAGCAAAGCAAGCTGCTGGGGGGCCTTGGGCCTTCTTTTGGATATTCTGGGTCTGTCTGACCCAGCTGCAATTTGTTAGGTAGTTTTAGATTGCAAAGGGCAATCATATGCAAAAAGCCCTTCATATGCAAAACCCTCTGTGCACAGCTTGGGTGGGGCAGGGTATCAGGGAATCAACAGGGCGGAGCAAACAGCTATGGCTGACCCTCAGCCCAGCTCTAAGAGGCCCCGGGTTTCAGTGTCCTGCAGTAATCACTGCAAGCATCTCTGAGAGAAAGCCGCCCTTGAGTTCCTCCCGATGCCAGACAGTCCAGTTTCTCCTGATATAAGTTCGGGTCCCCAGAGACTCACCTGAAACTGGAGTTCAGAGCTGTCAGAAACCGGTGTCTCCCTCCCGATTGAAAAAGACAACCACGCCCTCAGTTGTCAGCCTTTTCCTCATGCCTCTGTACCTCTGCAATTTACTTCTGCACCTCCTATGAGTCTCAGTGTGCTTTTCTCTTTCCTTCTAGTTGTAGAATTTCCACTCAGCCAGCTTCCTGTGGTTCTGGGTGATGTCTGTTTTGTCTTTTCTTCTTTTTTTTTTTCTTCTTTTTTAATTGCCCTTGACTGGAATTGAACCGGGGACCCTTCAGTCCACAGGCTGATGCTCTAGCTACTGAGCCAAACCGGTCAGGGCTGTTTTGTCTTTTAGTTGTAGTTTTGAAGTGGTTGTGTGAGGCAGCAATTTCAGGTGTTTACCTATGCTGCCATCTGGTTTCCTCTGCATGCATTCTTAATACAAGATTTCCATGTGCAACATTATCCTACTCTGACAGTATATAATAGCTGTTAATTGTGATTTGGTTGACATAAGAGGTCTATTTTATTATTTAATTTGAGAAGATTATGGCCTCACTTAGCTTTCAGGCTTGCATGCTTTCACCCAATTTGAAATAGACATACAGACTGGCTGCCTTTGAAGTCAGTCTGGTGGGCCAACCTAGTTATATGGATTTCTGTCTCCTGTTTTGAGATATTCCTGGGGTCTTTACTGATAAGATTCATGGGCCAGTGTTTAGGTAGTTTTCTTGGCATGTAATCTAATACATACACCAAACCAGGGCCCAGCAGGGGCAGATCTTGTCAGAGGTGATGGGGTGTAGTTCTAAAGCTATAAGCATTTTACTAAGAGGTCATCACTATCTCAAAGACCTTCTAAATAGGGCAGATATCCAGTCTTCCTACAAAATAGTGAGCCCACAATGTTGATGGATTGATCTTCGATTAGCCTGGAGACACCAAATTGAATCAGAGTTACTATAGAGCAGACAGAGAGTCTGAACTACGAGATAGTGGTGCAGAATTCTCAGAGGGGACATTGCCTGTAGAACTACCTGCTTGCACCTGGAAGGGAATTGTGGACATGATTTGAATGCTTGGGTGCCCTTCTTTGCCATATCTGCCACTAGTTCCCTTACATATTGGTTCATTGAACCTGATGACACATGTAAGATTTCATATCTCTGTTAGATCAGGAAACTGAGGCCTAAGGTGATTGTTAACTTGCATGGGGTCATATATCCCATAGGTGACAAACAGAATTAGGGTCTGGGGCTGCCTCCATACTTCCACCTCAGCCTGTCATCCTGGGTATATTGTGAAAAAATGTATAATCACATTACTAATTTGTATATGAAACTAACAGATGGAAACCATTTGTGGGGTGTGTGTATGTGTGTGTAGCTACCTAGATGCTTAGGCTTGTTCTACAAATGTGTTCCATAAGGTTTACTCAAATGAAGTGTTAGACACGTGGAGCACTTGGCTTTGAACCCTACTATTCATTCCTCTTTCCCTCTAGGGCCTTCACAAATAGAAATGCTTGACATAAGACTCACCAGTCAAATGTGGATCTGAGCATAACGTTTATATTAATGGTTTAATATGGAGTGAATGGTTTTAGGTATAGTTTTCTTGATTTCAGAGAGGAAGGGAGAGGGAGAGAGAGATAGAAATATCAATGGTGAGAGAGAATCATTGATTGGTTGCCTCCTACATGCCCCACACTGGGGATCGAACCTGCAACCTGGGCATGTGCCCTGACCAGGAATCGAACTGTGACCTCCTGGTTCATAAGTCGGTGCTCAACCACTGAGCCACACCGGGCATGGCGTGAATGGTTTTATATTGATAAATGGCTGAGCAGGGTTTCCAGGAAATCACATTTGAGAATGAAGCTTAGCATTGCAATCTGCAGGGGTCTTCTGCTCCCTCCTGAGATCCAGATGGTTGCAGCCCACTCTGCGCACGTACAGAGCAGCCACAGTGAACCTCAGGCTGGCCTCATCTTTCCAATTCCCCGAAGGGAGAGGAAGGAGGAGTACTTTGTATACTGGGGACAAGAAGTGAAAGGGAGGTGGTGGCTGTCTGATGGCCCAAGAGAGCCACTGGTGACCTGGGGCCTGACGCTCACAATCCTATCTTCTAGCAAAGCCTGGCCCAAGGAATGCCAGGCCTTCTCTCGTCGCATTAGCCACCCCTCCCTCGCCTGGGAAGGACAGCAGGTGTCCTCGGGCCGTGCTCTCGTCTCGTGGCTGGGAACAGAAAATCCCATTCTCTTTGGAAACATGAACAGCGATGATCCATGTTCTTGAGCATTTGAGCTATGCGGAGAGCAAGACCGAAAACCAGAAATAAACAAGAGGCTCTGAGCCAAGACGAGGTCACGGTGACAATCTCGTTATCCAAGCAGACTATTCATGGTCAGAGGATGCCGGGGCCTGTGAGTGTCTACCCAGAAGCAGGTGGCATCATCTTCTCTCAGCACAGAGTTTTTCTTAGAATTTGTTTGGATTTAATCTCTATTAGCTTGCTCTTAATTTTTTTTTTTTTACAACGAAATCTAGAACTTTATTGGAAAAGTATTGTCCCATTTTTGTATAAAACGATTCCAAAACATTATTTTACTGCTTAGTTTAAACTAACTTGCACAGCCTTCCAGTGGGCGTTTCAACATACAAACACCGATGTTGCAGCTACTGCCCAAACATAGCGGCTAAAGGCATAATTTTGGTTTTGCATTTTATTTGTGCAGTGATATAACTTTCCATAGTAATTACAAATTTACATCAGTCCTATTGCCAATTTGGTGCTTGAACTTACTTTTTCAACAGCACAAAGTATAACTATCATTCATTAATTACAGTAGCTAACACTTATGGGGCACTTTGCACGTGCCCGGCACTGTCCTCCAAACTTAACTCATTCAATCCTTCCCGCACGCTTTGAGGTACTTGCTATTATTAGCTTCACTTTACAGGTGAGGAATGAGGTAAATAAAAATTTTGAGACCTATTGTGCTTTTATAAGAGATAGAGATATAATCTATATTGCATATTTATGTATGTGTTTACTATGTATGCACACGCACACTCGCTAGTCAAAAGTGTGTGTGTATAATAAATGCATATATAAGTATGTATTTCCTATATGCTCCCTGGCTCTCACACATACATAAACTCCCTCATTATTAACATTCCTCACCACAGTGCTATTACATTTGCTACAATTGATGAACCTACACTAAAAACACATCGCCCAGAGGTCAGAGTTTACGTTAGAGTTCACTCTTGGTGCTGTAATTTCTATGAGTCTGGACACACTTACACTGAAATGAACCCACCGTTATAACATCAGACAGAGTAGTTTCACTGCCCTAAAAATCCTCTGTGCTCTGCCTACTCATCTCTCTTCCCCCAGTCCCTGGCAACCTTTGGTCTTTTCACTGTCTCCATACTTTTACCTTTTCCAGAAGGTCATATAGTTGCAATCATGCAGTAGGTGGACTCTTGAGAACAGTTTCTTTTACTTACTCACATGCACTGAAGATTTCTCCATGTCTTTTTATGGCTTGATAGCTCACTCCTTTTTTAGCACTGAGTTATTCCATTGTCCGGATGTACCACAGTTTACCCATTCACCTACTGAAGGACATTTTGGTTGCTTCCAAGTTTTGGCAATTGCGACTAAAGCTGCTACAAACATCTTTGTGCAGGCTTTTGTGTGGACATAATTTTCAACACCTTTGGGTAAATACCAAGGAACATGATTGCTAGATCCTTTGGTAAGAGCATGTCTAGTTTTGTAAGAAAACACCAAACTGTGTTCCAGAGTGGCTGAACCATTTTGCATTCCCACCAGCAATGAGTGAGCATTCCTGTTCCTCCACAGCCGCCATTGCACTTGGTGCTGCCAGTGTTCTGGTTTATGGCCATCCTATCAGGTGCATGGAGGTAATCATTTGTTGTTTTAATTTGCAGTTCCCTGATGACACATGATGTGGAACATCTTTCCATGTGTTATTTGCCAAGTGTATATTTTCTTTGGTTAGGTCTGTGCTAAGGTGTTTGGCCTATTTTAAAATGGAGTTGTTTTCTTTTCTTTCTTTTTTTCTTTCTTTAGTTAATCCTCACTTGAGGATATTTTTCCATTGATTTTTAGGGATAATAGAAGGAGAGAGAAAGATAGAAACATCGATGTGAGAGAAACACATCGATTGGTTGCCTCCTGCATGAACCCCAACCATGGCCCGGGCCGCGGAGGAGCCTGCAACAGCGTATGTGCCCTGACTGGAATCGAACCCAGGACCCTTTGGTCCACAGCTGATGCTCTATCCACCGAGTCAAACTGGCTAGGGCGGGTTGTTTGTTTTCTTATGGTTGACTTTTAACAGTTCATTGTATATTTTGCATGACAGTCCTTTATCAGATATATCTTTTGTAAATATTTTCTCCCAGTGGATAGCTTGTCTGTCATTCTCTTGACAACGACTTTTGCAAACAAAAATCATTATTTTAATGAAATCCATCTTATCATGTGCCTTTGGTGTTGTATCTAACAAATCATCATCAAGCCCAAGGTCATTTGAATTTTCTCCTATGTTATCCTCTAGGAGTTTTATAGTCTTGGGTGACAGTCTGTGGTGCATTTTCAGTTTATTTTTGTGAAGAGTGTATAGTCTGTGTCTAGATAATTTTTTTTTGGCCTGTAGATTTATAGTTCTTTCAGCACCCCATTTGTTGAAAAGGCTACCTCTGCTCCATGATTTCCTCTGCTCCTTTGACAAAGATCAGCTGCTTATATTTATGGAGGTCTATTCCTGGGGTCTCTATTCTGTTCCATTGATCTATTTGTCTATTCTTCCACCAATGGTGTACTGTCTTAATTATTATAGCTTTATAGTAAGTCTTGAAATTTTATAGTGGCAGCCCTCTGACTCTGTTCTTTTCATTTATTTTGTATTGGCTATTATGGGTCTTTTGCCTCTCCATATAAACTTTAGAATCAGTTTTCTTTATATCCACAAAACAATTTGTTGAAATTTTGATTGGGATTGGATTGAACTAATACATCAGGTTGGGAAAAATTCACATCTGGACAGTATTGAATCTTCCTATGCATTAACATGGAATATTTTTTCATTTGTTAGTTCTTTGATTTCTTTTACCAAAATCTTGAAAATTTCCTCCTATAAGTATTGAACGTATTTTGTTAGATTTATAACTTAAGTATTTTATTTTGGAGGATGCTGATGTAAATTGTATTGTGTTTTTAATTTAAAATTCTACTTGCTCATTGCTGGTATATATGAAAGTAATTGATGTGTGTATATGAACTGTGTAGCCTGCAGCCTTGCTACAATCACAGATTAGTTCCTGGAATTTTTTTTGGGTCAATTCTTTTATTTTTTTTTCCACATAGATAATCATGTCATCTGTGAACAAAGACAGTTTTATTTCATCCTTCTTAGTCTGTATACCTTTACTTCCTTTCCTGTCTTACTGTATTTCTAGAGCTTCCAGTAGAATTTTGGAAAGGAATGATGAGAGGGGACATCCTTGCCTTGCACCTGATCTTTTTGGAGTTTCTCACCATTAAGTATGTTTGCAGTAAGGTATTTGTAGATGTTATTTATGAAGATGGAGTTGCACTCTATTTGTAGTTTTCTAAGAGCTCTTATCATGAATGGATATTGGATTTTGTCAAATGCTTTTCATGTATCTGCTGATATGATCATGTGATGTTTTTTGTTTGTTTAGTTTGCTGATGTGATGGATTACATTAACTGATTTTCAAATGTTGACCTATTTATTCTCACAAACTTGAGATAAATCCCACTTAGTCATGGTATGTAATGCTTTTTATACGTTATTGGATTCAATTTGCTGTTTTGTTGAGAGAATTTTTGCATGTATGAGATATGGTCTGTAGATTTTTTTAAAATGCCTTTGTATGATTTGAGTATTAGGGTAATGCTGGTCTCATAGAATGAGTTAGAAATTATTTGCTCTGTTTCTGTCAGCTAAAGGAGATTGTGGAGTGATGATATAATTTCTTCCTTTAAATGTTTGGTAGAATTCACCAGTGAATCCATCATGGCTGGATGCTTCCTGTTTTGTAAGATTATTAATTATTAATTTAATTATTTAATAGATATAGCCCTATTCAGTTTGCCTATTCATTTGCATAATTTTTGTTATTATGGAAATACATTTTATTTCTCTAAAAAATACCAATTCATAGGCTTATTATCTATGAATTGAAGCAATCAAGAAGCATTAAACTACTATCAATAGAACTGAAGAACATGAGTTTTAATAATAGAACAGATGTACTCAGTTGGTTGGAGTGTCATCCCATACACCAAAAGGTTGCAGGTTCAATTCCCAGTCAGGCCACATACCCAGATTGCGAGTTTGATCTCTGGTTGGGGCACATACAGAGGCAACTGATCGATGTTACTCTCCCTCTTTCTCTCTCTCCCCCCTCCCCTTCCTCTCTCTCTGAAAAAATCAATAAACATATGCTCTGGGGAAGATTTTAAAAAAAAGAAATAAAAAGAAGTGAGCAGAGACCTGGAAGAACAAGTAGAAAAGAAATTTCTCAAAACAGCAAAAATTTAAAGACAGATATCATAAAAGCAAATATAAGAGAACCAGAAGTTGTAATGTAGAAATAAATAGAAATTTCAGAAAGAGAAAGAGGGAGGAGAGGCAATGGTTAAACAAATAGGTGAAGAAAATATTACAGAGCTAAAAAAAAAAACACTGAATCTTTAGATAGAAAGCATTCTTTGAGTTCCAAGAAAGGATTCACTAAAAAGGTGAACACCAGACAGAGTCCAGTAAAATGACCTAATTCCAAGGATATGACAAAGTTCTAAAATCTAGCAGACAGTAAAAACAAGTTATTGAAACTGAAAAAGAATCAGACTGGCTCCAGATTTTTATATGCAACTCTGAAATCAGAAGATAGTAGGATAATATTCTCTGGTAACTATCAGTGTGGGTTAAAAAGCAAAAACCAACCACATGTTATTTAAAAAACCCACTTTAAATAATGCCATGGAAGTTAAAATTCAGAGTCTATTAGAAGATTTCCCATCAGCCTGGCCAGGTAGCTCAGTTGGTTGGAGCATCGTCCAGATGAGCCAAGGTTGCAGGTCTAATCCCCAGTTATGACACATGCAAGAACCAACTAATGAATGCATAAATAAGTGAAACAACAAATGAATCTTTCTCTCTCTCCCCCCACCCTTCCTCTCTCTCACTAAAGTAAATTTTGAAAAAGACACCATCACATAAATATAAACAAAAATAAGTAATGTCTGACAATATTATTGGAACAAATAGGACAAATAATTGAAACAAGTAAATATTGATATGTCATAATAAAAGGCAAATTTCTAAAATAGGTATAACAACTTTAAACCATTGTAGTAGCTATATATATATCTATATAAATAAAAATATTCGTTTGTTCAAAATCTCAAATCTCCGAAAGTTCTTCACCAATTGCTTTGAAATTTTGATACAACATTGCATTCAAATACACACATGTTTTTATATACCTACATTATATAGATGTCACACCTGTGACAGGTAAAAACATGTGTTTTTTTTTGAAAAAACAGGTAAAAACATACTATTTTTGAAAAACAGTGCCATCTGTTGGACGTAAAAGCAACACATGCTATGAACTTAACAATATTATTCAGTCTAACATTCAAAGCCAGGCAGTCACATACAAGTTCATCGACACTGTTGTGGAAGCAGATGAAGCGGTTAATTATTCAACAGAATTTTGGAATTCACTTGATCTGCCAGGGATGGAATTCAATCGGCGTGCCAATTATCATGTTGCAAAATATCAACCAGTGCAGGGCTGAGCCTTGGGTGGGGGCTGGCCTGGGGCTCGAGGTGCAGGCAGCTGCCAAGGTCCCCCCCATGCCAGCGGCCGAAGGGCTCAAGAGGAGAATGGCGGGCAAGGGAGGGGGAGCTTCCTTGGCTCCTTTTTCCTCTGGCTTTTGAGTGGCTCAGCGAGGACCCCTGCTGGAGGGAATTGGGAGCAGCCAGGCCGCTTTGGGTGCAGGACATGAGGTGCAGGCTGCCGGTGGGGAGCAGGGGTGCAGGATGGCGCTGGGGGGCCCAGGCTGTAGAGGTGCACATGTGCGAGGCCAGACCAGCCGGACAGGTCGGGAGCTGCGATGTTCCAGGGGCAGCTGCCTGTGAGGGCACATTGTATACCCACAAGCATTATGCAATTAAACATTAGAAACATGCACTTTCTCTTTTCTTTCTTTTCCATTTAACCAGACTGAGCCACAGCAATGCTTTAATCTAACAAAAGAGTAATACGCAAATTAACCCTCACTCCATTATACCTACAAGCCATGCCCACCAACCAATCAAGAACAAATATGCAAATTAACTCAACTAAGATGGTGGCAGTCATGAAGCTGGAGTTGCCCTGGGCAATGGAGGAAGCCAGGGCCCTGGGGGCCTTGAGCTCTACTCAAAGCTACAAAGTTTCAATTATAGAAGATAAACAAACCCCAGATACCTGCTGGGCTGGGACCTTGGTTGCCAGGGGCAACCCAGGCTTTGAGCGGGGGACCAAGGCAACAAAGTTTCAATTACAGAAGTTAAATAAATCCCAGATACCGCCTTCCAGCCTGGCACCCCAGTAGAGACCCGAACCCTGAAGGGGATGTGGGCAGCCGGAAAACGGCCCTCAGCCCCTCACCCACGTTGGCCACACCCCATTGGGTGAGGGTCTCCTCTGGGGGGCTTGGCCAGCCTGCAAACAGCCATTAGCCCATCACCCAGGCTGGCCAAGCACGCCAGCAGGTGGACATCCCCCGAGGGGTCCCAGACTGTAAGAGGGCACAGGCTGGACTGAGGGACCCCCCCCCCCACCAGGGCACAAATTTTTGTGCACAGGGCCCCTAGTAAATAAAAAATAAATAAAAGAAATGATTATCATGTAAGGTGGGAGCCGTTTGGCTACTGAATCTAATTGCTGACTGTAATATCCTATAGGTCTATAATAATCTCAATGTTTCACATTAAAACATCCAGAGTATTTCCTCTATTTTTATGTATAAAAAGTTAGTAGTTCATAATTAAGGTGATCCAGAGCTAGAGCTTTAGACAATTCCTTGGAAATTTTACAGGTTGCTTTCCTTCTGGGTTCCACTGAATTGGATCAGGTCAATTTGATACTCTAGTTTCTCTTCACATCACATAAGTCTCGCCTTTTACTAAAGAAGATGTATAGAAGTTGGGCCATTAATGAAAAATTTAGAAGCCGATTCTGATAGTATCCAGTCAGACATAGAAACCAACCAAACTTGTGTGGTTGTTCAGTTTTAGAAGAGGAAAGTATATTATTCCTCTCAGTCTTTCATGGTTAATCAGTAGGCCATCTTTAGATATGAAAGGGCCACGGTATTTTACTTGAGGCAAGCAAAATTGATGCTTATTCTTTGAGACCTTAAGCCCTTTTATGGCTAGCTGTTGTAATGGGCAAATTGTGTTTGCTTGGAAGTCTAATATGTCCTACATCATCAAAGTAAAGCTTCTACATATTGGGTTAGAGTGAAGTCTCTGGAAAACATAATACCATTCAAATCAGCTTTTGGTACCTAAAGCAATAGTTGAGACTCTTTGTATATCCTGGGGCATTACTGTCCAAGCAAACCTATAATTTTCCCAAGTGAAAGGAAAGAGGTAATTCATTCTCTCGTTTTCTCTCTTTCTCCCTCCCTCTATCTCTTTTAAAGAAATGTTGAAAAAGGTACTACATAAATCTATCACTGAAAAATATTGGTAGTTCACAGGAATAGCTGATAATAGGTTAGTGGATTTGGAACCAAAGTGTTTTGGGAATAATTATTTTATTTATAGCTATGATTTCTGTACACATCTCCATTCTTTCCCATTGAGTTTGTGTTGTGTGTGTGTGTTTTACTAGAAGGATAGGAGAATTACAGGGACTTTGTACATCAAATTATAAGCCCCCTTTGAAAAAATAATCTTGAATATTGGGCTCAATTCCAGCTTGCGCATAAACGATGCCAATGACTGGGAAAATTGTATTGGAACCCCCTGCAACAAACACTCAGGCACTCTCAAGATTAGTTTCCTTTTATGAAGTTTCTTTTGAAATCGTTGTTTTCCCAATTAGTTCAGTATCTGATTTACCTACTTCTAAATACATTTCACCCTTCTGGAATAAGGTCTGAGGGCTTCATTGGCTTCAAAAAAATCTCAATTTGATTAGCAAAAATATATGTTGCCCCGTTGGAAGGGAACAGGTTCTGATTTAAAACCAGTTATTGGTTGATTAGATATCCCTACCATTCACATAGAAGCTTGACTCTGAGGGAGAAGGCAACTTAGTGTTAAGAACAGATAAAGTAACCCCAGTATCTACAAGGGCCTTAGTAATTTTCCCTTTTATAGCAATTTCATTTTCTCCTAAACTGTTAGGAAGGAGAAGAGGAAACACCCTCTCATAGTCATTGGAGCAATCATGTGCTTGTTTCTGTTTTTTTCTTTCTAAATCCCATCTCCGTTTTCTACAACTCTTCTTAAGGTGACCTGGCTTTCTGCAGTAAAAACACCTTCTCTGTTAGTATTTCCCAGGAAACCCTAGTTGTAAATCTGCTGTTTTGATTTAAGAAATCTGTAGATATATTAATTGGAATAGGTCAGAATAGCCAAGATCACATGTTCTAACAGTTAAATCCATTGTGTACCCATCAGAGAAAATTGGGGAAAGCTTTAGGTAGATTCCTTAATTCTGTTCTTGTCCAAGGAATATATCTATGCATGAAATTCATGCAAGGGGCTTAGCCCTCACAGCTGCGGCAGCTTGCCTCAGCCCTCGCAACCCCAGCTTCATCTGGAAGGATGTCCAGAAGGTCGTTCAGCTTTCCGGCCTAATTAGCATATTAGGCTTTTATTATGATATATAAGAAAAGCCTAATATGCTAAGAGTCTGGTTGTCCGGTCGGCTGTTCAACGAATCAAAGTGTAATATGTTAATGCTATGCTAAGGCTGCTCAATCACTCTCTATGTCATGCACTGATCACCAGGGGGCAAGTAGTTGACTGATCAACCAGTCACTATGACGTGCACTGACCACCAGGGGGCAGATGCTCTTACTGGTAGGTTAGTTTGCTGCTGGGGCCCAGCTGACTGAGATTGAGCAAGACAGCTGGACACACCCTGGAGCCCTCTCACATCCCTCCCTGGCCCCGATTGTGCACTGGTAAGGTCCCTTGGCCTGGCCTGCATGATAGGTCCACAACCAGCTCTCTGACATCCCCTGAGGGACCCTGGATTGCAAGAGGGCACAGGCCAGGTCGAGGGACCCCACTGGTGCATGAATTCGTGCACTGTGCCTCTAGTTATAGATAATCACTGGTTCCGTCTGCCTGAGACTGGCTTTTTCTTGAAGGGAGCTGATAGAATTCCTGCATTATCCTTGTCTGAATTTCTGTTACTATTTTCCCTCTAGTCAGTAGGAAGTGTTAGTGGAGGAGATATAGAGAAGAAAGAATGGGAAGGAAGAAGGGAGGAGGAGGGCCAGTCTGGATGAGGAAGCTCAGGGCAAAGGATATAGTGGAGGAGCTGTAGAAGGGGGAGGAATGGAGTGTTGGTATTTATTAGCTTCAGAAGCCTTCATTATTTCAGACAGTCTCTAAAATTTCTTATACCAATTTTTTTTTTTAAAAAAAGAGAATTTATCTGTGCTCCTTCTGGAAGCTTCTATTTTCCACTAAAGATAAACTTCCTATTGATTCAGTTTAATTTAGAGCTGGCTTTTTTCTAAGTTTGCATACAAAAATTAATTTAGGTATCAAAAGAGTTCCATTTTGGTCACCTTAAGTTAATATTACTTCTAGTGATAGCTTCATATTTTTGTAAGTACTTACAAGTAAAGTCTTCCTATTAATTATAAATCTGCTGAAGTATTAATGGAGGGCTGGGGTTGGGAATTTGGGGCCTTGGAGACATGGATTTCCCATGTTAATTTTAGTTTTCTTTGCATATCTGAAGAAATTTCTAGGGATAGTATGTTGTGGGTTGAAGTGTGCTGCTTATGAGTTGAGCTCCAAGGGGCTGTCACCTCCTGAGTCACATTCGACCCTCTTACACGTCCCTGAATCACGTTCAACCCTCTTACATGTCGCAGTTTCTTTCCCCTGCTGTTGGAGTACTAAGTAACCAACCTATAGTATGCATTCCTGAATGAGTCAACTATTTGATTACAGCTGAGTTGAAATTACCTATGAGGCTCCTGCATGTTGTGAGGATACACCTTCTGACACCTCCACAAAAATTCTTAGTCATATACGAATACCAGAGGTTGAGCCACAAGGAAGAAATCCCCTTATTTTCAATGCTGAATGAGTTCAGGCTCTCATTTATCCAGCAAAAGGTTTTTGATTCAGACTCTCAGAAAGCAATTCCATTGAAAACCAAACTTAAAAACCAGTCACCCATTTTAATCTTGTCCTGAATTTTTAACTCTTACCTTTACTTCTTTCAACCTTTAACCTTAAGTTCCACCTCAACAATAAAATAAATAAATAAATAAAAATGAAAAAGTCAGGCGTCCTAAAAACAGGGAGGTCTGGAATTCCAAGGGAAACTCACCCACCTCCACCTGATGCACCTGATGCAAAACAAAGCCCGTTGGGCCACAATGAACCCCTGCTGGTGCCAAACACAGAGCCAGGTCTGAGGGGGTCCCGGAGGGCCTTCTTTGGAATCCTGTCACACTATACCAAGTAAATGTCAACGCAAGAGATGTCCAAACCTATAAGAATTTTTTATGAGTTTATTTCGGCCAAACTGATGACAATTGTCAGGAATCAAAATTTCAATGGATTGAGAAATTGCTCCAGAGAACAGGGGTTTTGCACCTTAATTTATACATTACAATCAAAGGAGTAGGCATTAGGTGGTTAGGCGAAATTCATTGGTGATAAATTAGGGAGGAAGCAGACAGCTTTGGTGGGTATAGGGTAGTTAACAGTTAACAATGAACAAGATAAGGATAACAATGAAGGCATTTTTGGCCTCTGCTTTAGTGGTTGTGCCCTGAGGGATTTGGAAACAAAGGAAATTACCCCGACATTCCAAAGGCATGTTATCTGGATGTGAAAGTACAATAGACAGTCTTACTTAAGGTGAAGGTTGACCTTTGTCAGGGAAGATACCTGCCTAGGGCATGACTACCTGCCATGACCTTTATTTATTTATTTACTTATTTATCTAATGTTTTTATTGATTTTAGAGAGATGATGGGAGAGAGAGAGAGAGAAACATCAATGATGAGAGAGAATCATTGATGGGCTGCCTCCTGCACGCCCCCTACTGGGGATCAAGCCTGTAACCCGGGCGTGTGCCCTGAACAAGAATCAAACCATGACCTCCTGTTTCATGGACCGACACTCAATCACTGAGCCGTACTGGCCAGGCCACGACCTATTTTTAGCTAGAAAACTTTAATTTCAGACCATTCTGTGTGGCTGCTTCAGGACTCTGTGTTTGTAAGGCCATTATGTAGGCGCCTCCCCTGAGCTTGTCAGGTTTAGTATGTAGCCCCTTTTTCATCCAAATTATTAGAAACAGGAGAGAGAAATAAACTTAGAGCTCAACCTAGGAAGTTAGAAAGAACAACAAACGAACCAAAGAGTTGAAAGAGAGAATAAAGACAGAAGTCAGTGAATAGAAAAAAGTATAAAGGGTAAGTACATCTAAAAGCTGATTAATTTTTTTAAATATATTTTTTATTGATTTCAGAGAGGAAGGGAGAGGGAGATAGAAACATCTATGATGAGAGAGAATCATTGATCGGCTGCCTCCTGCACACCTCCCACTGGGATCAAACCCCAAACCCGGGAATGTGCCCTTGACCGGAATCGAACCCAGGACCCTTCAGTCCGCAGGCCAAAGCTCTATTCACTGAGCCAAACCAGCGAGGCCTAAAAGCTGATTCTTGTGAAAGATTCCCCGTAGGACGCGAAGTCCCAGCCCGGTGGAGGAAAAGGCAGGGAGAGCGAGGGAACACTCGTGTGACACTGGCGTGTGCACTCGGCCCGGCTTCACAGGGTGCAGACCGGACACAGCTTGGTGCTCTCCCTCCAATGCCTCACACAGTGTTTTGGTCAAAAATATGTCCTTGCTCTTCGTGACATTTCCGGTAGATCCCATGGCTTTTCGCCCACTTTCGATTCTAAAAGCAGTCCTGTTTTTAGCTATGTTGTAGTTTGATCCAATCTAAATGAAAACCTCCACGTCTCAAGCAACTCAATGTTTCTAAAAGAGCTTTTTCTCTTTCCCCAGCTGGGCCTCACTGCTTCCTAGACCAGAGGTGGGGAAGGGGTGTGGTTGGCCATTTCGCCTGTGCCTGGTCCCCCCCATGCCTCCTCCAGATGAGGCAGGGAGTGCGTGGAGAGGAAAAGGACTATTGGGATTACTGCTTTTTTTCTTCTATTTTATTTCTAATTTGTTGAGGTAACCTTGGTTAATAACATCATATACATTTCAGACGTACAACATTGCAACTTGATATCTGCATCTTCCATTGTGTGCTCACCACCAGAAGCCTAGTTTCCTTCGGTTACCATATATTGCGCTGTTTCTTTTGTTAGTCATGCACCCTCTCTCATGACACATTTTCAAATTCTGGTTCCTTCTTGGTATAAAGCTGTGAGTCGTTGGAGATTCCCTTCGAAGACCTTCACGCCTGCACCTTTTCATAGAGCAGATAGATGATTACACTCAGCAGCTGACCTCTGAAACACCCCAGTCCCCCAGCCCCTGCCCTCTGCCTTTTGTTTTTTGGGTATTTTTTGCGCGGGGTGGGGGGGGTGGGGGGGTGGGGGGGTGGGGGGGTGTTTAGTTTTATTTTCGTTTGGAATTCAATTCACCTTAGTCCTCTTTCTGGGAATCATTTCAAGATGACCGAAGCCCTGCTACATAATAGTACTATGAAAAAAAATGTAAGCATCCTTTTGCTGTCAGATGGCGGAAATCCACCTATTACATTGCATCCCTCCCTGCCTGCCCTGTTGTAGAGACTGCTCCAGGCTGCCGGCCCCCTCCAGGCTCCCCAGGCTCCTCAAAGAATGAGTCAAGCTCTAGCGCTGAAGTGACCTTCAAATATTAGGAGACACAGGTCAGCCTCTCCTAATGAACTTCTCCTGGGCTCGGTCCTGGCCCCACAGCCAGGGAGAGAACGCCAGCCTCCTTTCCTACTAAAGGTCCACTCCTACAGGCAGATTTCTTGTGTTTTTTTTTTTTTTTTAAATATAGTTTATTGATTTTTTACAGAGAGGAAGGGAGAGAGATAGAGTTAGAAACATCGATGAGAGAGAAGCATCGATCAGCTGCCTCCTGCACACTCCCTCCTGGGGATGTGTCTGCAACCAAGGTACATGCATGCCCCAGACCAGAACCGAACCTGGGACCCTTCAGCCCAGAGACCGACACTTTATCCACTGAGCCAAACTGTTTTGTTTTTTTCTTAATCCTCATCCAGGGATATTTTCTCATATTGATTTTTAGAGAGAGTAAAAGGGAGAGAGACAGAGAGAAACATCAATGTGAGAGAAACACATCGATTGGTTGCCTCTTGCACAAGCCCTGACCAGCGCCTGGTCCAGGGAAGAGCCTGCAACCAAGGTTAAGTGCCCTTGACTGGAATCAAACCCAGGACCCTTTGTTCTGCAGGCCAATCCTCTACCCACTGAGCCAAACCAGCTAGGGCTACAAGCAGACTTCTCAAAGTTTGTTTCATAGGGCTTGCTGTGGGAGGTGAGGGAGCTGAGTGCACTCCTCCACATGCCCATCGAGGCTGGCAACTTCTGCCTGGCTAACTCCCTTCGATCCCACTTTTGAACTTGTAGCTTTCCCCTTTGTCAGCTGGAGGAGTGTGTTGAGGTGAGTGATGAGGTACCACTGGCCATTCACCTGGAACACAATGTTGAATCTCATGCCGTAACAAAAAAGTAAATTCCAGATGATTAAAGACTTGAATGTAAAAAAATAAAATGAAAATAGAATGACATTTAAGGAACTATATGACCTAAGATTTCATGATATCTTTCAAATAAGAAAAGAAAATCTAGACGCTATAAATAAAAAGACATGTATTTGAGTACAGGAAAAAAAATCATAAAGAGCTCTTTCCTATCTCTTCCCCTTTCTCATTTCCCTTTCTTTTTCCTTTCGGTTCTCTTCCATTTCCTGCACTCTCATCTCTTCCCCTCCCCTTCCCTCCCCTACTTGAATAATTCAGTCCTAAAGCCATTAGGTGAAACTGAGGTAGATTTCCCGGGGGGGGGCCTTGTGGGGGGGGGGAGGTGGGAGTGAGAGAAGGAAGGTAGAGGTGAATCCCTTAGTGACCTGGAATGAGCTGTTCTCACCTGAGTGTTATGAGGAGGGCATGGGAGAGGGTGTCCCAGGACAAGGTGACAGAGCCTGGGTGGATAATGAAGTTGTCCCCACAGAGCTGCAGACTGGAGTAGTGTGTCAGAGCCCTCATGGGGTGAGGAGTGTTGCTGTGTAGGAGGGCAGGAAGAAATGTCAGAATTGAGCAGGATAAAGAACATGTCCACAGTGTGGTAACTGTGGGGGGCGAGGGTTATGGGTGAGCCTGGAAGAAGGCATAGAGGGGATAAATAAATGGTGATGGAGAAAATGAAATGAAATTATTTTTTTAAAAAGGTGTCCACATGGAGGGGTGGCCAGGTGTGATCTGTCAGAGACCAAGCAGAATAAAGAGTGTATCTAAAAGGGAGAGCTCACACTGGGAAATGTCCCAGAGTGGGTGTCAGGGCTCAAGCAGGGTGAGGAGGGTGTCTGCATAGGAGGACAGCATG
The DNA here is from genome assembly GCA_004026665.1 of Murina feae. Taxonomy (NCBI): domain Eukaryota; kingdom Metazoa; phylum Chordata; class Mammalia; order Chiroptera; family Vespertilionidae; genus Murina; species Murina feae. Next base: position 43,760 of record PVJC01009438.1, read on the forward strand.
GTGCAGGGAACCATGGAACATTTGGGATGAAGAAGTTGCCCTCACAGGTGATTGGCTTAGACTGAGGTGTTGGAGCCTGAACTAGCTAGGAGGACATCCTTGTGGGAGATCCTGTGTGGGGAGCAGAAAGGCAGAGCACAGGTGGAATGAGAGGGGTTTCATCAAGGAGGAAGGGCCAGCATAGGGCATGGGAAATCCTTATACAGAAGGATTAGTAAAAAAAAGTATGCATACTGAGGAAAATGAGAACCAAGAGAAGGAGTGATAAATATGGAAAGAAGGGAGAAAATAGAATTAGTTCTGTGATATTGATTGAAATTAGAAGTATCTTAGGCTCATGGGTTTCAATGTACATAGATATAGAAATAAATATGGATGCCAATGTGTGTGTGTGTGTGTGTGTGTGTTTTCCTTATTAGTCCACTGAGATGGCCTGAGGTAGAGATACTGCAAAAGCTATGAGTACAGTAGTACCAGAATATTAATTTCTGAAATGAACCAGGGTTTCTTGGAGAAGTGAGATTCCAGGTCTGGAGCAGGGCAGTTTCAAAAGGAACCCAGAACATTGTATGGTTCCAAAATGCAAGGAGGTGTTCAAAGAATTTGGGGACATAGCAAAAAAAATAGAGAAGCCAGCTTGAAGCAATGCGCATAAATCTGGGACAAATTGAGCATCAAAATAAGTAATGAAAGAAATGCATATAACCCTTTGAATAAAATTAAAAAGCATGAAAAAAATATAAAAACGTAACATAAGTAAATGGAAAGCTTGAGAAGAGAATATTTACGGAGCCTTAATATACGTCCTAAGAAAATGCTGTGGGGAGAAAACGTAACTTGAGAGTAGAGAAGACCTTAAGACTTCTTAGTCAAGGTATGAAATTGGACAGCACCAAATCCAGATCAATGCCGCCTGCTGGGATGCCCCGTATGGGACACATCATCACTTCTGTGATTGTTTTTTCTGAAGGTGCATAACCTGAACTTAGTAATGAAGAATATTCTCAAACCCAATTTCTCCAAGATATCTGGCCTATGATTATAAGAATTCAAGAAAGAGAAATGATTTCCAAATTGAAGGAGATTAAAGAGTCATGATAATAAATGCAATGTGTGATTCTGAACTGAATGGGCCTTTGCTGCAAACACTGTTAGTGGTGATGATGATGAAAAAGGAAGAGGAGGAGGAGGAGGAAGAGGAGGAGGAGCAGCAGGAGGAGGAAGAGAGGAGGAGGAGGAGGAGAAGGAGGAGAAGCAGCAGCAGGAGGCGGAGGAGGAGGAGAAAACTTATTGGTGGTAATGCATGGATATCAATGTCCGGATTTTGATGGTTGAATTGTGGTGATGTAGGAGAATATCTTCAAGGTGATGGAATAACATGTTGGTAACTTACTCTCCAATGGTTCAGGAAAATGAAAAGTTCTTTATATAGTACCTGTAATTTTTCTGTAAATTTGAGATTGCTCCAACATTTTAAACATTTAAAAAGTGAATTTACATGTAAATATAAAAATAGAGAAGGTGAAAAGACTAATTCCCAATTGGGAAAAAATGTTAGTAATGACAGTGTCAGATGCAGCTAACATCTATAACATACATAAAGGTCTTCTGAAACTGATAAGATAAAGACTAACAAATAAGAGAAAATCCAAATGACAAAAAATAAACAAATAAAAAGAGGTTACCTCATTTGTTGTCAGGGTCATGCTATTTAAACTATTAATCCAATATCATGCAACACCTACCAAATGATGTCAATTAAAAAGAATGGCAGCTAGCAAGGGTGATTTGGGGATGTGGAATGAGTATTTTCATACCATGATGATAGAAATCTAAGTTGCTTTGTTTTTATGGAATGAAATCTGGCAATATGTGTTAGAAATGTGCATTCTTCTTAACTCAGAAATTCCATCCTGGGGAATCTATTGTCTTCAAAAGGACATAGAAACAAGAATGTTTATTGCAGCTTTGTTTTGAGTAGCAAAACAACAACAACAACAACAAAACACCAAAAAACAAAACCCACAAAACTCAAAATAATGAGTGGCTACTAATAGGAAAATGATTGGGAAAACTATGTGACTATTATAA